>PQWD01011372.1:0-25919 GCA_019425675.1 Leucinodes orbonalis
TTTGATAATTATGAAATTTTTGAATGATTCATTAACACCTTAAGGAGTAAGAGTAGATTTTCTATTGGGTCTGATTTATTTTCTCTGAATGTGCACACATTAAGAGAAAATAAAATACTATAGAAAATGTGTCTGGCTATAAATCTAGTAATGAAAAATTTTTGTTGCCAAACACCTGTGCCCGGTCTCGTTAGTCAGCCTCTTTCACACGAACTCTTCTAAATGAAATTTCGCTGTAAACTCAATCATTGTCTGTGTTATCGCCCGAGAAGAAATTATTTCTTTCATCTTAAAACTAGGACTTGCCATCTATTACTTTTCAGTGCCAGAGCTTTCGTTGCCAACTCCATATACCGGCCGCTCGCGTAACGCTTTTAAATTACGTGTGTGCTTAATTTTGCACTAGATTCGGACGAGTGAACTGAAACTAAATCAAAAACAGATTTTTTATCATATAACTATTTTTTTTGCTGCATGTTTATTTTGCAAGTGTACTTAAACGAACGAACGAGTGTACTTATTCAAGGATACTTTTTTATAATGGCATGATCAAACAATTAAAAATTTTGGTGTTAGTAAGATTTAAGATTGACAGGAGTAAATTTGCATTGTTTACCCAAGATTATCGATTGTATATTTTTTATTGTTTTCATTGATCACGACGTCAATTGCTCAGAACAATTCGTATTTCAGAATAACAAGAAATTGAACGAACTTGAGATTCACTATCGATTGTTATTTTCATAGCACACCGATATGTACAAGTTCAAAGGACTAAGTTGTATAAATGATTTTTGATTTAAATAGTATCTGCTTACTAATGGAGCTCATTAATTTTGCTTAAGTTAGTTGTGTACAAACAATACAAGTAGTACAGTTTACTTTCTTTGAGTTGCTTGGTTAAAGTACTTTTTAGAGCTTTTTTGCTTCGTAGTAATACAGCATAGAAGTTTTACTCTCAAGTTGGTGCTATGTTATTAATCATTCATACCAGTAAATAGTTCCACGAGAAAAGTAAACCGGTAGTACCAATGTTAAAATATAAAACATTTTCATAAGTGTTGAGTTGCGTAACAAACGCTTTTTGGACTGTATAAAGCTCCGTTTTACAAATCTCATGGTTAAGTCAAGCAAGCCGAATCCGTCTCAAGTCCGCGTAGTATTTTCCGCGCGGGGACTCGCGAAGATGTTTTCTCGGCTGCATTTTTTATTCGCCGTGTTTCCGCGGGTGTCTCGGGCCGAGAGGCCTAATCCTCGAGACAGCCAGTGTTGCCAACTTGGATTGTGAAAAAATTTAGCTCAGAACACAATTCCGCGAATTTACAATACGCTGATAGGGCCGTTATTGTGTCTCAATAGTTAAATTTTGCACTCGTGCCTTCTGTTTTATTGTAAATTTTATTTGGTAACACCATAGGACCATTTATTACTACTTTAAATCAATAACCTTAAAGTTGTACCGGTATAGCGAATAAACAGTTCGATTGTAAAGTGTCGTCATGTCCATGTTAATAAGTGTAATTGAAACCCTTTTTAGAAAATTACGTAAAAATAGTAAAATTTGCATATGAAAAATACATGACCTACGTACCTTGTTTCCATTTGTAATGAAGACTCGACCCTTATTGGGTCAATAAGGCACGAGTGTGCGTTAAATGGAACGCTTATTAATTATTTTTCAGTATAATGTGATATCACTACATATAAGTGATATTCCTTTGTCAGCTTAATCTATAAAACTACGCACCGATTGGGATGCGGTTTTTTAATCAATAGAGTGATTGAAAAGGAATAACATATATTAAAAAGTGGAGATATACTGTTATTTTTGAGGTTTCTAATGTGATGTCTTAAATAATTAACATCTTTCCGCTTACATTGCAAACGCAGGCTAAAACCTAAGAGATTTATCAAAATAATGTTTTTATATACAACGTTCACAATTTTTCTGTAGTGTATTTAGCATCAGCATTGCACCCGTGCAAAGCCGGGGCGGGTCGCTAGTGTTCGATAAAAACGACGTAGATTATAGTATTTGGGTTTGGTCCGGTAAAATACGTAGATGTAAGTAAAAATACGTAGAGCTGGCAACGCTGGAGACAGGCTTCTTGAGCGTCCCCTGAGGCGGACACGAGCCGCCCCGGGACTGACAGGGCCCGAGGAGGGGGGGGGGGGGGGGCAGGTGAATACGTCCGCTCCAGTTTCGCATGCACCTAAACGCCGCGTATTAAAACTAGATCCGTGTGTTGACGCGCGCTGGTTTTAATCTGTGAGCTTTTGTAGTGTTTGGAGCGCACTCCGCCCGGTATTGTTCCCGCTAGCGCCGCTACGATATAAAACACTTTCGGCAAAAATTTAAAAACTTGCAAAATGTAAAAATCTAGTGACGAAGAATTTGAATAAATGCATTTGCCTAGGTACATCTAGGAATTAAATTTGAAAAATGCTTTCTTCTAATAAATCTTTACAGATACTTTTGAATTGTCAAAACAATATATATATTTTTATTAAATGAAATGACTCTACCATGGGCACCTTTCAAAATATTAAGCTAAATTTGGGAAATATTAAAAGTAATCATGGTAGTAACCATACATTTGCATCCCACCAATATAAGAAAGAATAGTCTTAGTAGCCGGCAAAAGGCGGTTGAACTGCTTTCAGTTTCATGTTTTATAAATTATGACCACATGAATACAAGCATAAATTGATCCCCAAAACGTTTCGTCGTAAACCACGCTTCGTTTTAAAAGCACTTGAAACTATGCATAACCCAGTCGAGGCTCGCACGTGTTTTGTTTCTCGTCTCTTTTTTGTCATACTTAAAGCGTTTTGCATTCAAATAGTGACCTACTTACGGTCACTACGGATGCACTTTGTCATTTTCTTTTGACGAGTCCGAATACACTAGGACACTGCACTAGAACTTGGTGCTTGTAGGCGGAAGCTAACTGCACAACAAAATTCAGAGATTTATTTGGCTAAGTTTATTTTATGACCGTCTATACGACTGACTTAAATTGTATATTAGAAAAATAATAAAGAACATCCAGAAATCAATTGGTGGACAAGTTGTTGATTTCAAGATGTCTAGCGGTAAATATAATATTTTTATGGTTTGGTCAAAAGTATGATTTTATATTGCAAAGTGAACACGAAACAGTGAATAAAGTTCAAAATAAGATGTATTCTTTAAGTGTGGAAGAAAATGAATTTGCGAAAAATATTTAATGATCACAGAATAAAATGAATGACAAATGAAATGTGTCAACCACCTCCAAATAATAAATATATTTTAAATACAACAATTAATAATTTTAAATCACCCGATCAGTAAAGTATGAATCTATATAAATAAACTTGTTCCTGACATCAATGTATATGTACAACATTAGGATCAAACTCGAAATATTTGATGCAGTAGCTACATTCTCAATAAAATCGGTCGTCATATACTTATACACTGTATAAAAAACAAAAATTGAACCAATTTCCAATGTACATTTTGAAAAGTGTTTTACTTGTTATTTGCAGTAAAGAATTATCTATCTTTACAATATATGTAAATCCTAGACCCTCATATTACGATCTCGGCACATGCAGCTATCGATTCTCTTATCCATCGCACATATCATTATTATTATCCGTTACTAAGAACCGGACCAAATTCTACAAAGGGGTGTCCCTTGACGCTGAGTGGCGTCGTTATATCCCGGGCCCGTCGCCTCGGGAATACATACATTAATTGTGAATAAACAACTGTGAGGGCGGATCTGCCCGGGAGAGAGGTGTGATGCACAAACGATTGAGCAACTCAGTTGCAGCATGTAGATTTTGAATTAGACATTTAATTAGACATTTGTAGAAATAAGGTCTTAAAAATAATGTATTTACTAGTTGAAATTGCAGGCAAATTTTAGGTTTCAGTAATTATCTTAAAACCAGTCTAAGCGAATACATCAGCAAAAAATATTCACAATATACTCGTGTTAGCATTTTTCTACCAGAAGTGTTTAAGCAACCTAGTACTTCGTTCCGTCCAGATCTAACACAAACTTGTTACTCAGTTGCGCTGCCAAGACAATGTCATCCCACCAAAAACATTCTGTAAAAAATTTAGCCAAGTCTCGATGGAACTGCTTGATTATCTCTAAAAAGTAATGAAATCAAGACAAAGACGTGCCAAGTCTAAGGTTCCTTACTGCGATTACTTTATTATTATGGTTGACGTTGTGTGACTTGGCCGTTGAAGAGTATACAAGGATACAAAACCAGGAGCTCCATAACACCATTGCACTATTCTGTCGCCAGAACCGCTACCCATTGACGATACAAATTTGCCACTTGGAAAACGGTGATTCAATAACCCGTCGATTGTAGGCTTGATAAAGCCACTAACGTATAAAGAATGTTCAACGGCCAATTCACACAATATTTACCATAACAATAAAGTAATCGCAGTAAGGAACCTTAGACTTGGCACGTCTTTGTCTTGATTTCATTACTTTTTAGAGATAATCAAGCAGCTCCATCGAGACTTGGCTAAATTTTTTACAGAATGTTTTTGGTGGGATTTTACTTCTTTTTGTAGAAACTTGAAAGGAATATTGGACGACCCATTAGGTGTTATGGTTGAGCCGTCGGCCACTACACCATGGGTACCGAGTTCGATCCCCAGCAGTACCTACAAATATTTGTGTGCATGAACATGTCTGATTATATTGTCTAGCACACTCGACTTGGCGGGGCACTGCCGTGCCCTCCGATTTTGACATAGAATGAAGCGGCCCACCATGTTCAAATATATTGTTTAAAGGCGGTATGTCGATCTCTTAAAGTTTGGCTGGCTCTTTGTTATCTAAGCAGGGTCACCAGGTACTCCAGATCTTCGATTATCCAAGTTTTATAGTTTTCCCTTTATGTAGCCATTAAACCCTGACTCTGTACCGAATTTGAGCTCTCTGAGTTAATGGGAATACTAGTTCTATTTGATGATCATGAATGAGTGAGTGAGTGTCTATATGTCGAAAATGTGAAACTTTGCTTTGGGCTAACGTCGGAACTAAATAACCTACAGACTTGAAATTTAGGATTTAAAATATGTTATTACATGTTACTAGATGACGAAAATTTCAGCGCTCTGGTATTATCCAAAGGTTCTCAAATTGGGGCCTGAATATGCGGCGAAATGGATCCTGTAAAGGATGGTACGGCAGTGTTTGCTTCGCGCTCGACTTGGCGGGGGCACTTCCGTGCCCCCAGATTTTTTCTTAGCGCATGTATTTAATCTTGATTAATGTTACTGATTTAATTATAACTTTAGGTCAGTATCTCATAGTCTATTAATTGTCTCTAACGTAATTATCTTCGGAGGTATTTGTGTTCATGATAGCAAATTGGTCTACAGACATAGTTATTACATGTATTTCATACTATGATGTGTAAACAATGATTAGTTGAACTAAATAAATAAATGGCCTTTGAACATTATTTATGTATTATTTCTACGAAAACATTTCTCCACCATGTCGATGGCACATGCTGCGAGTAATTCAGCAGACTGGCTCAATGCTGCCGTGCAATAATGTTGCGAAGTCGCAATCGATAATTGCCACGTCCGGTGAGCGTAAGTGAGGGCGATGACGTCACTGTAGCTGGCTCCGGTAAACCGCTTACCGACGCTCACAGCGCCCAAGCTAAGCCGAAAATACGGCCCTCACTCTGCTAACTACAATGTACAGTAGCTTATTGAATTGTATCTATTACTTGCAATTTGCAACATAACTTTTAGGAAGAATATTAGTAATTTCGTCTTTCGAAAAACTCATACACCTATGTAATAAAAATACATTTATTTGAAAATCATACTTATGATAAGCTCGGTAAATGGAAAAACAATAAATATTGAAATAGGTGAATGTGTAGACACGAGTAGAAAATACGCAGACATAAGAAATATATATTTGCAATGGTGATCACTGATATAGTTCATTCTAATCTCTACCAAGCTTTGCATTGCTTTACTCCAGAGATACGTTTTGAATGTACTTTGTTCTTCGACAATTATGTCCCGCACGCTGAAACGTTATTTTCCTACTTTAGACATCTGTATCATTTTCATTTGTATTTACTTATGAAAATTTTGACGCTGCCTTAATTTTGGATTCGATCACCTCATTTTTCATTCTCTTTTGTATGTATGTTTTTTTATTAATTTCTAGCACATAGTAGACAAAAGTGGTGTAATGGATATGTTTTCATACAAACAAGTTAAGGCATTCTACGACAAATAATGTTCCTGGAGTGTAGTATCGACCATTGTCCTCTCATTCTACAAAAAACCGAGCAGTTACTTTAATAAGTATAAATATGTACCCATTATCTTCGTGTTTGCTACCTACATTATAGTTTTAATTGTTTTGATAAGTTTTGATAAGTTAATCCGTCGACAGCGCAATCGTGCCTGATAAGGCAATTATTGCGACTTACTTTAAGCACGTTTTCAATAGTTCTCAAGAGATCAGAAGCTCATTCTAGGGTACAACGTTCATCACGTTTTTCATGTAACAAAGTGTACACAGTCAAAACGCTCACCTGATGGCCAGTGTTACGCCTGACCATGACAGAGCGGCATTGATAGGATCGATAACTGATACTCAGTTCTTGTTCTCCGTCAATGTCACACTGCGCCCGACACCCAAGACAACAGATGCTAAGTCTCTAATACCCGGTAATTTCACCAGCTACAGTGTCCTCTTCCTGAAACAAAAAAGTGCATAATACTCGTATTTCACGGCACGATATCTGGCACTGAGGTGTTACCTACTGAGACGACTCAGTATCGAGTCTACCACCTAGTTATAATAACTTGTTAGACTTGCAAAGTTTCGTTAGAAGCTTATCGGTGTGTAAATAGGGTCGTAGGTTTGTCAGGGAGATGTCCGGACCAGTGTTGGCGAACTATCGATAGTTTAAGTATCGATATTTGACCTTGAAAATTAGCTATAGATAGGCCTATCGATACTAACGATAGTATTGGCAATGGTCAGAAGCAATTGTATCGGTAGTCAAGTTGACAATAAGCTTTATAGTATCGATACTATTTATTTATTATGGCCAACCAACAAAGCAATCACTGAAAAAACATGGTTTGGTGACATGAATCTTAATTTATTGGTAAAGTTCCAAGTTTCGTGCCAAAGATAAAAGTGCATAAGATTGTTTATTGTTACCAGAATGTAAGGGGTTTGCGTTCTAAAACTGTTGTATTTAAGAATAATGTGACTCACTGTAATTTTGATGTCGTAGCTTTGACTGAAACATTTTTGACAGGGTCTGTTTCGGACGGGGAATTGTTTACACCAGAATATATAGTGGTACGGAAAGACCGCCCAAAAGAAGTTGGTTGGGGTGGCGTGCTTTTGGCTGTACGAAAGTGCTTTACCCTCCACCAATTAAACAATGTTGACGGTTTCACGGCTGACATGGAACTAATATTTGCCATCATCGGTGGAAAAAACATCAATAAGTTTTTATGTTGTGTAGTTTATCTGCCTCCAAATTACAAAGATGAGCAATACCTTAATGTTTTGACATGTGTTGAAAATGCAATAATGATGTACTCTACACTAAATGTGCTTATACTAGGTGATTTTAATTTAAATTCTTGTAGTGAAAGTGTAAAAGCTAATTTTAACCTGTTTTGTGACTATTGTGGTCTACAGCAATATAATACTGTATGTAACAACCGTGGCGGGTGTTAGATCTTGTGTTGAGCGACTTCAATCCTGAACAAATCACAGTGTCAGCTGGAACTGAGCCTTTGGTACCTATAGATGGGTACCATCCCCAACTGGAGGTTACATTAAAATCTTACAAAGGTATGCCAGCGTTGTCACCGTACCCTCTACTCCCTACGAAACACCAAAATACTAGTCCAATTACGATTGGCGTAAGGCAGACCTTCAGAGTCTATACGCAGTGTCAGCTGGAACTGAGCCTTTGGTACCTATAGATGGGTACCATCCCCAACTGGAGGTTACATTAAAATCTTACAAAGGTATGCCAGCGTTGTCACCGTACCCTCTACTCCCTACGAAACACCAAAATACTAGTCCAAATTACGATTGGCGTAAGGCAGACCTTCAGAGTCTATACGCAGCAATTAGTGTAATTGATTGGTCGGATATGTTATTGGCTGATGACATTAATGATGCAATTAAAATATTTGATGTATTAGTCAACACGTGCCAGTTAAGCCCTCCTAAGACGAGTCCTAAGTACGTGTACCCTAATTGGTTTAATGCTAATATTATTAATAATATACGTAATAAGTATTATCATTTAAAGCGTTACAAAGCCGAAGGTAAGCTTTACAACAAGGAATATATAATTACTACAGATGGCACGTAAAACCTTAATTGATTCTGCATTTAAAAAGCATATACAATTGACAGAACAAAAATTAATTGACGATCCAGCTCGATTCTGGGAATACATCAAAGATAGGAAAAATGATAGACAGCATAGGAATGTGTACCGGGTAGTGATGACGAGGTTGTTGAACAGGAGGCAGCGGATGCATTTGCGGATTATTTCAGTTCGGTTTACCGAAGTGAGGCCCCTTCGCTAGACCCTGAAGAGGCTTTCCGGGCTGCTAGTGATCAGTATAATGCTACTTGCATTTCTGTTGATGCAGTCGAGGGCTCTAATTTGATAGAAGCAGTTAAGCGACTTAAAACTCGATCGGCGGGTGGTCCAGATGTATCCCTGTGTTCTTAGCAAGGGATTGCATATCAGGCTTTATGAAACCACTCCTTTACCTTTTTAACCTTGCCCTGTCCACTTCTCGCTACCCTGACTTGTGGAAAATCTCTAGGGTCACTCCGGTCCCTAAAGCTAATTGTGATAATGATGTCTCATCATTTAGACCGATTGCAGTATTATGTGTCTTTGCTAAGCTGTTTGAAATAGTACTGGCCATTCTAATAAATAAACAAACTGCCAACCTGTTCCATGATAACCAGCATGGGTTTCGGCATGCACGCTCTACTTCAACCAATCTCATAGCCCATTTAGATTACCTCTATGCGGGGTTGGACGATGGTAAGCAAGTAGATGTAGCTTACTTCGATTTTCAGAAGGCGTTCGATCTGGTTGACAATGACATCTTATTACGCAAGTTGGTGGAGATAGGCTTTGCTCCACAACTCGTAAAGTTTTTTTCAAATTATCTGCGTGATCGCCGGCAGTTTGTTAGAGTGGGTAAATTTATATCTAAAGACTATTACACTAGATCTGGCGTGAGTCAAGGCAGTACGCTCGGGCCATTACTTTTTTTATTTATACTAACGACCTTCCTGAAAACATATTATATTCTAAGTGCCTGTTGTTTGCGGACGACCTTAAGCTCAGTCTGGCTGTGGATGGACCTTCGGATTGTGAAGCTCTACAAAGCGATATTGACGCAATATTGATTTGGAGTGAGCTAAATCATCTCCCGTTTAATAACAACAAATGTAAAACTATCACATTTTCACGAAAACGACATCCGCTTAATGTTATTTATTATTTATCTGACGCTCCCTTAACAAGGGTAAGTGAAATACGTGACTTAGGTTTAATATTAGACACTAAATTGGACTTTCATGATCATATGAATAGTATATGTAAAAAAGCCAGCAAAATGCTTGGTTTCGTAATACGAACTGCATCCCAGTTTAATAAAGTAGAGGTTGCTATAGTCCTTTATAATGCTTATGTTAGAAGCAAACTCGAATATGGTGCTATTGTCTGGGACCCTTACGAACATAAATATATAATAATGATTGAAAGAATTCAGCGTAAATTTGCACGTTGGTTATACAAGAGGAAATATGGTACTACCCATACCTATACCCGTCCTTATTTGTATCTGGAATGGTAGGTATCTACACTCTTAAATCCCGGAGAGCAATGCAAATAATTATTGTGTACATATCTATAATACGCAATAAAATAGATAGCCAATGATATTAGGTAAGGTGGAACTCCTAGTTCCTAATCGGTTAAGTTGGGATGAGGAGGGTACGGTGCACCGCGAAGGATGCCGCGCCTGCTACGGCGGCCCCAGACGCGCACCAAGTACGCTGCTCACGCGCCTACCATTCGCGCTCTATGCCTTATTGGCGATATGCTGGCTCAACACTTTGAAATTGATGTGTTTGCTGACAGCTTTGCCCAAATTTGTAGAATGTCCTTGGTTTATAAATAATGTGTGTAATATTAAATAATTTCCATTGTTGACATTCCTTAATTATTATTTTTTCAATATTCAATTTTATCTGACATGTTAAAAACATACTAACTTTTATTAATAATTTGACGTAATTATATTAATATTGTATCCATGTACTTGGCAAATTTTATATGTCTCGCAATGTTTTCTTTGTTCAATCTTCTATGTATGCCATAATGACGTCTTGGGAAACTGTAAGTTGTTGTGGATTTATGAAATAAATAAATAAAGCGATGTCTTAACTAGAAACTGCTGTGAAATGCATAAGAAGCAAATTAACCATATCCAAGACTGTGACAAGTGCAGGAGCCCTACAATGGTTAACATTTTGATCAAAAATACTGATGGATATTATCGAAAAAATGCTCTGCATCAATAACCATACTTTTATGGGGCTATCGATACTAGCATAGTCCAATCCGATAATGTTATTTCGCAAACTATCGATACCCTACGATATACTATCGAGCAGCAACACTAGCCATGTACGAAACTTGCAAATGAAGACAGGATTATGTTATCTAGGAGCAGTATCTCGGCCAGGTGCCCGCGGCGTGGCCAAAGCAGGCGCTATCTTAAGCACGTTGTAAATGATATCTCGATCAGGTCGATTACGTCTTTCACTTCGGTTATCTTTTGGAAGTCTCTGAGTGTATTAGTACGAAATAATCTAATGGAATACGTTGATTGGTTTGTTTATCTTTGGTACACAATCTCACAAAATAACTGAGTATACCTATATTTTAGGAAATTTCTTATGACTGGTATCGTTTATTTAAATAGTGTATGATAAAACACCAAATAAAATTTCGAAACCTCGTAGTTATTAGTTATTTCAGGCATGAGTATTTTAGTTTTATACAAGTATTGAAGTGCATTTAGGTGAGAGTCGACGCACTATCTTTAGCTATATTGTATGCAATATAAAGGTTTTAATATAATCTTAATCTTCTTTTCAGATAAAGAAACAACCTTATCTAGTGCGTGGTAAGCTAGTGATGTGATAACGATTCGGGTGCCGTGGTCGTGACGCGACGTGGCCGACGCGGGGCCTATACGAGGCCGACACGACGCCGACACGACGCGACACGACCGCGACACAAGATGGCCGACGACAACACTATCATCGAGGGAACCGTCAAGTTCAGAGACGGCAAAAAGGTAGCTACTGCAACTCATGTATAATATAATCTATTTACATTCCTTATGATCAGCCTATAACGCCCCACTGCAGGGCACAGGCCTATTATTTTTTTTCTCTAGTAAAATGTTTTGTATAAGGATGAATAAGTATTTGTGAAAATCAATAATTCGCTGTCTCTATTCCAAACTTAAATGTTGGTCTCCTATGACCAAATCAACGAAAGAAGATGTAAGATGTTTTTATATAATATTGTTTGCCGAACCGATTACCTTACATAATACGAATTATCTAGCAATTTCGACATGGAATATAAAAAAAATGACCTTAAGGTGTATCAACAATATACAAATATGTCTTTAATAATTTCAAATTATTCAATCCAAAATATCAAACTTCCAGGCGACTGACTTGGTTTCGCGCGCCCTGCACTGACTTATGAATTATTGATTTAATCTGATTTGATTCATCCAAATTCAAATGCGATAATCTTCTTAAGGGTTTATTGTTTATATGCAAAGTGATCAAACGTTTCGATTGACTAAGATTTATTCGGCATAATTAGTAATGATTGTCGTTTTTGACTTGCATTGTCCTTGTACCTAAAAAGTAAGGAAACTGAAAGCTTGGACGGATTAAGCGCCCTAAAGTTTTAGCAAGGCTATCATTTTAAATTATGCTATAAAATACTCTTTATAACATACTAGCTTTTGCTCGCGGATTCGCTCACGTTTAGAAGTATTATTTTTCATCCCTTTCTATATATTTTTTATAAATTCCAACCCTTAGGGGTGGAATTTATGAAAATCCTTTCTTAGAAAATGCCTACGCCATAGTAGCTTTATAAATATAACTGACATGCACACAGCGCCACCTAGCCCTAAGTTAAGCGTGAAACCTGTACATAATAGGGTACTAAACAACGGATAAACATACTTCAGCCCGATCGGGATTCGTCCAGTGGTTTGGCCTTTGCGTTAATAGATCACTATGTCAGTCAGTCAGTCACCTTTGAGTTATATATATATATATATATATAACTCAAAGGTGACTGACTATATATATATATATATATATATATATATATATATTAGACTATATATATATATATATATTATATATAATTTAAGATCATTAATTGTTTTCTCAAACCCTTTACGTATATAAGTATGTTTATATACGTAAAGGGTTATACGTATAGGATATATATATATATATATTGAGATCGTTAATTGTTTTCTCAACCCTTTACGTATATAAGTATGTTTATATACGTAAAGGGTTATACGTATAGGGTATATATATATATATATTGAGATCGTTAATTGTTTTCTCAAACCCTTTACGTAATAAGTATGTTTATCCGTTGTTTAGTACTCATACTAGGCTTCACGCTTAACTTGGGACTAGATGGCGCTGTGTTATATATTTATTATTATGACTTTACAACCGCTCAGTCGGCCCCAAGTCCCACAGTGATGTGTCAAGGGCGAACGAAATCAAAATAGGTTGTGTGTAATGAGTATTGACATATGATGTATAATATAATGTATGTAAATAACATGTTGTGTTTGTTGCAGTGGAAGTCGCGCTGGTGCGTCATGCGCAAGCTGTCCCCCGTCGCCGGTGAGTCACACACGTACACCCTTACATTTTATATAGTTACAATTATAATATAAATAAAATTGGAGTGTCTGTTTGTAATATTGAAATAAATTTTTTCATGCATACGAATATATATATATAGACGAAGATATAGAGCGTCGGTGGCTCAATGGTGTGGACTGTCGCCTTCTTACCGGGAGGGCTGAGATTCAAATCCCGACACGTACCAATGTATTTTCGAATTTTCGAAAACATATGTACGTTATCCGACGCTCTTACGGTGAAGGAAAACATCGTGAGGAAACCTTCATGCAAGCCTGCGAAGAGATTCGAAGGTTGTGTGTGAAGTCGTTCAATCAGCACTGGGCCCGCGTGGACGACTAAGGCCTAATCACCCTATACGGGTAGGCTCGTGCCCCTCGGTGGGGACGTTTAATGAGCTGATGATGATGATGACGACGAATATATATAGGGAGATATCGCAGTTTAAACTACCTATATAAAATAAGTCATCATCATCCTCAGCTTGTTACGTCCCCACCGAGGACCCGAGCCTACGCGGGCTCAGTGCGGGTTGGTTGGTGTTAACGACCACCATCGTTAGATTGTGGCCGGGAGCGACGGCTTCACGGGACAAACGAACGCACGGAATCATTATAATCGGACAATCAGGTGATTCAGCCGTCAATATCATTACCAAACTATGATAAATCGCACAAAGTGATGTTTTCCCCGCTCGACTCGAACCCACGACCGTCGGTCATGAAGCCGTACGCTGTAGTTTAGAACGAGTAAGGTTTACACATTACACTAAATTAAATTCGAGACATCATAAAAATTGAAATTGTAGCGCCACAGAAAGGTATACCCTCGGTACTCAAGTCGAGCGCTGTCAAATTGTCTTATTTGAATGAAAATCATGCTATTTTATAATATGAAAGCAGATAATGCATGAATGGAGCAATTTCTCTTTTCGCGAAATTGAATTGTGCCGTCTGTCAATTTAATAACTCCAATACAATGATGTAAAAAGTATAGATTCATGATATGTTCACAAAACATCTGAAAAGTGTTCCGAATGCAGCGACAGCACCATACACAGATTTCGAATGAGCGTACATTTACCTGAACAAAGAGCCTACAACTGTATTTTTTTGACAGTTCGTTTTTGAAGCACGGTTGGCGTATCTACCTTTATATATATAATGGTAGATACGCCAACCGTAAATAATTTTCAATAATGAAGATTTACACGCGACCTTAACTTTACGTTTTAGTGTAGTGTAATTATGTCAATTGTGCTGTTTGCTCTTACTTTACTGTACTTTAAAAAAAATTGTCAGTTTTTGGTATACTATAAAAGTAACTGTCTGTTTCAACCCATTTGATGTAGCGGTTGAGACGTCGGCTGCGACACCAAGGATTCCGGGTTCGATCCCCGGGGTGTTTCGCAACTGTTTCATTCGCTGCATGCGCGAGGTCATTTTACAACGCTTAATTTATAGTTCGCAGACGTAAATATAGTTCGTGGAAATAAATATAGTTCGCGGACGTAAATATTGTTGTGACGCAAATTAGTTCGCGGAAGTAAATATAGTACGCGACTAAAACTGTTTTGGAAAGGTTCTGAAAACGGTTCTATCGTCGCGGAATGTAAAACGGTTGTAAAAAGCTTCGCCTTGTGACGACCAAGTCTACCAGCTAGTAATTGATTTACCAGTAAGCATCTGGAGATTTCTGAGAAATGACACACGCATTACGCGACGTCTCTCAAACAAAATGTTCAGGAGCTCTACCGTTAGAGCTGATGGAGTCGCGGTGGGCTCGCGCGGCTCCCGGGGGACCTCTGCCCTTTGTCGAGCTTCCTACGGCTGTATGAATAAATAATACATATATCCCGAATAATACACGGAAGCACTCTCTCAACTTAATGTGTGTAACCAACGCGCTTGGGCTGTCCAACGGAATACTTCGGGTCGATCTTGTGTTTCTAACATTTAGCTTCTTGAGGTTAGCAAATTTATTTGTTATTTGCTTTTTCGTCCGTTGCGTTTTGCTACATAGTGTTGATCCGTTCGGTTCTACCTACCCTTAAGTGAGTTATTCAATTTGTTGGAAATTAAGAATTTGGCAGCGGTTGACTTAGGTTACGAACACTGTATGCTAGAACCTTAACCTTTAACTACTGACGTGTTTTTTTTACGTTATTTCTGACGTGGGGGCCTGAGCGGCCCCTACCTTTATTCGCTTATATTAGTAATCCATTAAGAGTTTACGATTCAAATAACTATAAGCTAGCTAAAATATGAAAATTTAAATAAGACAAATATAAAGTAAAAGAAAATTTTTGTTTTTAATCTTATATTTTTGACAAATTAGACATTAGGTAACTTTTTTTGGCAGAAATCACTTGAGATAAAAATTCAGTCTATATTTCTTAAAAAACTAAACGAAATAATAATTTTTCTTATATTATAGAACATCAATAGTGTATCTAATAAACTATAACAACCAACCGTAGATGCAACAATAAATAATATAAAATTGCAAGATACCAAATCCTTCAATTGAGACACAGTCCGGGCAAACTTTCTTTGCGCATTGAAGACAATCATGTTTTTTACATGAAAAGCATGTATGTGTAGACATTCTCTGAAGCTTCAGTGGACATGTATGACATCTTCTTAGCTTTAATCCTTCTTCTTCAACTTCTGGAAGTTCCGGGTTGTCAGATGTCGCCATATCAGGTCCCAGTGTACGTGACAAACTCATGCGGCACAGCTAACCTCTTAGTTTTTTTAAAAACGCGAGTTATCTTCGGCACTGGTCGACCATTTTCTCCTAGATGATGTGTTTGGATCCATTTTACATTATTTTTCCAAGAACTGTAAAAAAAGATAACATCAATAACTAAAATTATTTGAAAATAATAACGTAAGTACCGACCATGAGTCACAGAGGCCCGCAAAATTTTTTGAAATGAATTTACTCACCAAAATAGCGAACGCCGACACTAACACCACCACTCACGTCTCCGAGGTCACTAAATTCGAAGCTACCTGGAAGTAGAGTGTGCATCGCGGGCGGGGGAGGGGAGTAATTCAATGTTGTTACTGTTGCTGGGCCGGAGCGGCCCCGGCAGCAGTTGAAGGTTAAATTAACCATAAACTAACTAGACGCACAATCACTAGGAAATACCAACCAACAAATGTCCTCCGAGCCGCGTGACACATACGTTCACTTATTGTTTTATTTATGACACAAAATTATTCATTAAATTTTGACTTTAACGCGTCAATTAAAAGGTCATTAAGCAGTCGAGTAGACGAAATTGTTTCATTGTCAGCATGCGACTGCCGCAGCTGGACAGACTACGACATCGCTGGTTTTCCGACAGGATATAAGGTATTGCAAAACAAGACTCAAGCGTTGATCTTCGCTTGAATAGAGTGAGAAAGGGATTGCGCTATATACATAAATTGCGGCATCCCTTTCTAATAAGAGTGACGTCACGCGAGTTGAAGTATACGCACGTACTTTCACTTGCTCCGCAGTATTAAAATAAAAACTATAGAAGAGTGACCAAACGAACCTTTGCTGTTATCGAAATGAGTGACAGCCAATTGTGAATATTCTGCTGTAATCAAATTCGCAAACTGAACATAAAATTAATGAAAATAGTGGTATATGTTACAAATAGTGTCGACTTTCGCCAAATAAAATATAAGTGTGCGGTAGACAAAATCCGTTGCGGTCAAGAACTGACCGTCACAAAATTTAAAACACTGCTGATCCTTTGTTAACTAGTTATATTTCGTCATTAAACTTAAAACGCTCATAGCTCCGTCAGATTTGCGCCGACATACGTAGCCCAAGTCGACGGTTCAACC
Source organism: Leucinodes orbonalis (assembly GCA_019425675.1). Classification (NCBI taxonomy): domain Eukaryota; kingdom Metazoa; phylum Arthropoda; class Insecta; order Lepidoptera; family Crambidae; genus Leucinodes; species Leucinodes orbonalis. The sequence goes on from PQWD01011372.1 coordinate 16,913, forward strand.
AAGTCACCTCGAACTTTTTGTTTTTAATATCGCACTTGTTGCAGAGAGTTGTGATAAAGGTTGTTCTGATTTAAACTAAAAACATTTGACTGAAACTATCCTACAAAAATGCCTAATATACAAAGATCACCTGTAGCGGACCGAAGCCCCTCCGAGAGGGCTCCAACGAAGAGCCGTGATGATGTCTCGAAAGAGCAAGTGGGTAGGAGACAGAAACGCAAGATGCAGGCTTCTCCTCCAGGTGCTTCTGGCGCTGATACTACCGAAAACCGACTCGTCACTGATAGTATATTAGAGCTTCGCCAGGAATTCGCCGAATGCATCTCAGAGATGCGAGAGTTTCGAAAAGAAATGGCCCAGCTTCGAGAGTCCTTCTCGTTGGTGGCGGCTCGTCTGGACAGTGTGGAGCAACGAGTCGCAGTACTGGAGCAGCGTCAGGTAACACGATACACAAAGAACCGACGAGCTGGAGCAATCTATTGCCGAGTTGAAATTGCAGATCAACGATCGGGACCAAGAAGCGTTGCTCTCGGATCTCGAAATCGGTCACTTGCCGGAGACGACCGGGGAAAACCCGATGCAAGCAGTGAGCGTCCTGGCTACTCGTCTGGGAGTGACGTTGGAGGAGCGCGACGTAGTATTCGCGGAGCGCGTGGGTGCGCCGCCGGGCGAGAGCGGGCGCGCGCGGCGGCTGGTGGTGCGGCTGGCGCGGCGCGGCCTGCGCGACGACCTGCTGCGCGCCGCGCGCGTGCGCCGCACGCTCGCTGCCGCCGACGGCACCCGCATCTACCTCAACGAGCGACTGACGCGACATAATCGCCAGCTGTTTCACCGAGCTCGCGAGGAATGCCGTTTGAAGCGTTGGCGGTACACCTGGACCAGGCGCGGTCGTATTTTTGTTCGGCAGGAGATGGAAAGCCTGTTACCAAGTACGCGCAGCCACGATGTAGCGTATTTTTGGACCTACTGACAGCTGACTCCAGATGGACAGTTTCTTCGGACTGGAGATGCTGCAAAAGGATAAGAACAAAAACTATATTAGTGGTCCAATTCTCTTTATTTTTAAATGCATGTTATAACATTTACAGTCATAGTAGAGTCTTTATATTTAAACTTTTGAACACTATAACATTTGTAAATATCACTTTCTTCATTGTGTACAACTATTTACAATTAATCACATTTATTTAAAAAGGTTAATTCTCTTACATTATAATTATCCAATTGCTTACTACTGCATAATAATAGAGGTATTGCATTTCCCTTTTACATTACCTGAATTGAAGTATTTCTTTACAATCTTATCCACATGACATTCCACTACATGTTATACATCCTCCTCCTTTAGAAAAATGATTGGTATCAGGAACTTGAGGGTTGGTCTTTTTAACGCAGGATCTTTGAGTACAAAGCATGAAGAATTTATAGTGGCTGTGGAGAGGTTGTCCCCGATATCTTGGCAATCAATGAGACCTGGCTCAGGAAGGAGAGGATGAAAAGGCACCCAAATTGCCAGGGTACGACTACAACATAACCCAAGACCAGACTGCATAAAAAAGGGAGGGGAGGCGGAGTTGGTTTCTACATCCGCAAGGGTATCTTACCCGCACATGCCAACATCCCACCTCATCCTCTGTGGAACAGTTGTGGATTAGGGTGCACTTCAACAGTCTAGAATAATGTTGGAACTGCCTAGACCACCATGGCAGGATGTGAGCGACTTCCTTGATGCCATTACAGACTCAATCAGTTCATTCTCTGGTCATGATGGTATAATTTGGCTGGAGATTTTAACATAATTTACTTGACCCGGAAAATAGTAAATCAAAAGAGCTTATACGATTTACATAGTTTAACCTGCATCAGGCTGTTACGGACCCAACACACTTCACCAAACAGTCCTGTAGCCTAATAGATGTTATTTGTACAGATATTCATGTACTTAAGGTTACAGTACAACACATACCTGACTTGGGAGGGCATGCCATTGTTACAGTGCATTAAAAATAAAAAAGGACAAACCATGCCTAGGTGGGTCACATACAGATCCCTAAAAAACATATTACCAGCTCAACTACTCATGACCTTGACAGAGTCAACTGGGAATACTTCTCAGGATTGATGATGTCAACACTAGTTACAACATTCACCAGTTGGATCACAGCGCTTTTTGACCTTCACGCCCCTATAAATGCCGTAAATTCAAAAATCACCACATCCTGGATTACAGATCAGTAAAAGCCATGATGCAAATTAGGACAACTGTCACAAAATATAAATTAAGGGAACAGCAGCTGCTAAAGAGTCTTATAAAAATATGAAACTTATAGTGAATAGGGCTGTCGAATGTGAAAAGAGATGTTACTTTAGTAAGGAAATAAATAACACATCGTAATTCCAAAAAACTATGGCGAAATCTTAAAAACATGTCACCGAACAAAAATATGACTGAGTTACCATCACATTTTGACAACCCTGACCTCATTAATAACCATTTTTTGAATATTCCTGTACAAGAAGAAGTGACCCTATCCCAATTGACATATTACGTGCATCACAAGTATAATTCAGCAACATTTACATTACAGCCAGTCACAGAAGATACGGTCCTACAAGCCATAAAGAGCCTTAAATCTAACGCGCAGGGTGATGATCAGGTATCTTTGGATATGCTGATGTTGACTTTACCCCAGTCGCTGACAGCCATCACCCACATAATAAACCAATCCATAAAAGAGGCCACTTTTCCTGAAAGCTTGAAAGTAGCAGTTGTGAAGCCACTGCCAAAAGTAAACCACCCTGTAACTTTGAGCGACCTCCGACCTATTAGTCTTCTGCCATGCATGTCCAAGATACTAGAAAAAATTATATGCATACAGCTCACCAAGTATCTCGAAGATAACAACATTTTGCCAAAACGTCAATCAGGGTTTCGAAGAGGACATGGCACAGCAACTGCTCTTGCCGATGTGGTGGATAGCCTTCTGATGGCACAGGATGAGGGTCAGCTCAGCATGCTCTTACTTCTTGACTTCTCCCGCGCATTTGACTGCATAAACACAACATTATTATTGGCAAAAATGTTGTATTATGGCATTGATCCCCACACTGTGAAGTGGTTTCACAGTTACCTGCAGCAGCGGAAGCAGTATGTTGAGCTGACAAAGGCAGATGGTGCTAAAGTGCGGTCAGCATTGCAAGTTGTTGGACACGGAGTTCCTCAGGGCTCGATATTGGCCCGATCCTCTACATTTTGTACAGTGCTGATATAGTTGGCAGCATTTCTCACTGTGGACACCATCTATATGCAGATGACCTGCAACTATTCATATCATTTAAGCCTGCTGAATATAAGGGCAGTATCAAGGATGAATGAGGACTTGGAACAAATTTCAGCTTGGTGCAGGTCTAACAGCCTAACACTAAATGCTCAAAAATCAAAATGATGCTGGTAGGTAGCAGGAGAAATCTCCAAAGATTTGATAATCAATCTCTGGACATACAATTAAATGGAGAAATGATTATGCGTGTCCTGAAGCTAGAAATCTGGGGCTCCTTCTTGACTGCCATTTGAATTTTGAAAGCCACATTGTAGCTTGTTCACGCAATTGTTTTATAGACTCAGGCTGCTTTATAAATACCAACCTTATTTAAGTGAACAGTTGAGAATACTTTTGTGTGACTCACTGATTCTTTCTAAACTGAATTACTGTGATGTAGTGTATGGGCCATGTCTCCTTAAAAAGACCTCAAACTAGTGCAACGTATACAGAATGCTTGCGCGCGCTTCTGTTTTCTGATACCGCCACGATCACATGTAACCCCTTTTCTTAATGCAGCTAATGTAATAAAAATGGAAGCCCGCAGGAAACTTCATTTGGCCACTCTTCTGTACGGCATCATAAAGACGGGGACTCCACGCTATCTCCACGAAAAACTCGTGTGGGCTAAAGACCAGTGCAAGTTTCCGAAAAGAACGTGCACGCATACATTTCTTACAGTAAAACATCGCACTGTCGCTTTCCGAGGCTCGTTTAGGTTTGCTGCCTCGCGGTGTTGGAATGACCTGCCACCGCCGCTTAGTGATCTGAAAACACATAATACATTTCGAAACCATGTCAAAAAATATCTTTTATGGTCTCAGACGCATGCTTACTTACCGTCGGGGTTCTCACGCTGCGGCACGAGTTTGGCCATCCCAACACCAATTTGCCCATAAGTAACTTTAGTTTGTCCCTGTCTGTATGCCTGTTTTAGTCTGTTGAATCCTTTTCTTCCAACTTTTGTTTTTTTTTTAATTGTATGTACTCACTGTAAAAAATACTTTTCTTCCCTCGTCTCATTTTTGTTTTGTTTGTAAAATGTCAATGTGTCTACACTCAACTGTCATAACGCTGTCATCATAAGTAACGTTCCGTTTCACCCACTTTTGTCTTTTGTAATGTTTTACTTTTTCTTATCTTTTTTTTTTAATAAAAAAAATGTTTAGCAGTGATAACTACTAATTATTATAACTACTTAATTATTTTATGTTATTTTGTGATTAAGATAGATATTTTTTGTGTGACGTCATTTATTCACTGGGTTCCGTCAGAATATCGGCGCTATTGCGATGCTTATCTTTATAGCGTCGTAATGGCTTAAGCTGAGGCGGAACCCTTTGACCTTTGTTACGCTATATTATTTTTTTTAAAAAAGAGCATATTTTTATTTTTTTCTGTAAAATTTTATATTTTGTTTTGTGATTTTGTAAAGGTCAATAAATGGTATTTCTTTCTTTCTTTCTTTCTAATTATATTTAAAATCAACGCTTGAGTCTCGTTCAAGAATACGAGCCTAAGCCATCCTAAGTCGAAGACAAAATCCATTTAATCAATTAGGCCTACAAAACGCACTTACTCGTATGAACGTCAAAAAATATACAAAATTACAATAAAAACAATTTAAATACTAAATTAAAAATATGAATTTTGATGCTTGAAAAAGAAAGCGCTTTTAACTTAGCACTATCAGCGTATATTGGTAGCCCGTGACGTCACGGGCGCATCCATCATCGCGAACTGCACACGTTTACGTTGGTTGCGTCGCGTCGCAAGTTCACGTAACGATAGCGAAGCTTCTCATTAAGCTCTCGACTTTGAGCCATTTAACTCCATAATAACTGCCGCTCCTTAAGCTTGGTATTAATTATAGAACTCAAGTTAACAAATTGTTAGCTAATGGAAGGGAATTTTTAAGGTGTCTTCTGTATTAAGCTCTGACGGATATATCTATGTCGTGAAAGCATAATGTTGTGTGAACCTAATAGGCTCTCAAACACAAACTTGTTTCTTTTGACTTGAAATGTATTTATTTGCTTTATCTACTGTTAAGACTTGTTTCATTATTCTTGTCTGTATATATTAATATAATAAAGAGGTAAGATTCAATTGTTTGATAAGCTTTATTTATGTTACACCAATGCAATACCATGCGACTAGCAGAAAATAAACAAATAAAGCTCCAAGACTATGGGACCAATTCGAAAAATATTTCACTATGGAAACCATCCTCGGATAACATAGGCTTTTTTATTATTATTAAGGATCCTCACATAACTTCCCGATACTCAAGCAAATCCGGGGCTTGTCGCTAGTTTTAAATATTTTGTTTATTTTCTTCTTGTCCTTTATACTTTGTGTTGTATTCCAATAAAAGCGTACGTGCGGTGTGTTCAGGCCCAATCTCTCCATAGCGATATAGTTTGAGAATGGCTTGTACCTTGCAGTGGCACAGGCCTTTAGGCATTTTAGGCTGATGATGTGTGAACAGTTGACACTCACCATCAGATGGGCTTTCTGCTTGACTGTAGATATAAAGCAGTATTTAATCACTGCACATCCCGTTATATCCTAGGCATCACAAATTTTATAATAAATAAGAATTTCCCAAAAAAAGCCAGCTTTATATGCAACAGCACAATGGCCGAGTTGTAATCCTGCCATAAAGGCACGGCACAATTAACATATTACCGTGATAAAGGTGTCCGCCTATCCGAGTGATACATTGAAAGTACAATACAGTGTAAAAACAATGGATTTCTATTGTCCGGCACACAACCAGTTAAACGGGCACAAACCTTTCACTGGATATTTGGCATTGTGGGGTAAATTATAATTTCCAACATTCCGTCGACTCCCTATTCAAGTAGTTGGAGGCAAGTTGTTTCGAGTGTCCTCGCGCTAAACTACACGCATTGTATGAAAATGCTTGCATTCATTATTCACAAATTGAGTCGATCCAACTTCAATGTTCAGGAAAAATGTAGTGAAAGTTATTCGAGCAATTTATAAAAAAAATACCATTAATTTTTTTGTTATGATGACGTGCACACAATCTATACCAAATCCAACTTAAGATACAGATTAAATCGCATAACCATGAACTCATTTACAAAGAAAGAAAGAAAGAAAAATATCTTTATTCAAATAAATCTGTAACAGATACTTTTGAATCTTCAATTGTTATTATTATCATATTTTTTTGTGACTCTACCACCGGTTCGGAATAAGTAGGATCTTCGAGAAGAGCCGGCAAGAAACTCGAGTTACTCTTTTAATCTTTTTATATACGGTTACAGATCTTTGTCATTTACCTACACATAGCTTTACAATAATTTATTACGATAAGAATAAGCAAGTTGAAGTGGCAGGGCACATAGTGCGTAGAACCGATGGCCGATGGGGCGGAAAGGTTCTCGAGTGGCGTCCACGTAAAGCTTAGACCGACCCCCAACCAGATGAACGGATGACCTGGTTATGGTGGATGCCACCTGCTAGAGATCGGCCCGCGTGAAAATCATTAGAGGAGGCCTTCGTTCAGCAATGGACATATGAGCTGTAATAATGATGATGATGACAAAACGATACGCGATATAATTCAGACTTTTTATTTAATTTCAAGTCGCTCTCACAGGCAAACAGTGCACAATACTTATAAATAATATTAGTAATACAGAAGAGCCGTCGTGAACATGTATTTCGACCCGTGTAATGTAATGGTTGAAAGGTCGGCTTTTAGAAAATGACAACGACCACTAGCCCAATGATACAGAGTTCAGTCCCCAGGCAGAACGAACACTTGTTTACATGACTGTATACTTTTATTGGTCTTGGTGATTCTATATATGAAATGTATTTAAGTACAAAAAAAATAAATGTTTATATATCTGTTGTTTATTAATTCCCAGAGTAAGGGTCCATCCCGTCCTTATATAACATTATTAAGGGTAGATGGCGCTGTGTGCATCTCAGCGTATATTTATATATTTTTTTTAAAAATCCGCCTAAAACAAGTTTAACATACAGTTCAATCGGATTGCTATCGTACTTCGCTATACCTTACGTAGTTATTAAAGATCTCTGGGATATGAACAGTAATAATCTCATGTCGGAGTGCGGAGCATTAGCAATCCGGTGATTACGCGCCCCAACACTCGGTACCAACGTGTTTGCTTACAAATGAGTCACTTATACATGGACAGCAAGAAACAAGACAATGCGAGGGCAGCTGCTTTGATCTCTGTTACTTAACAATGCCGATTGTACAGTATTGCATTTACGTCTTGCTTTCTAATGAATACTGGAATAGGTTGACTCTCTCTCTGTCTCTCGGTTCAACCTATCGCAGTCCACTGCTGGACATAGGTCTCCCCCATAGATTTCTCAATACAGGAGATGGGGCAAGCCGCGTTTAAATTGCGACAACTGTAAGCTCAACGAGCATACACTGGCTACCAGTTTACGCTCTGTGAGACAAGTCAAGACGCACGAATATTAGAAGAAATTACCGTTTTTTCCAAAATGCCATCCAGTGCAATTTAACATGCCATCATCGCAATGAATCAGTAATTTACCAAGAAATATAATAACTTTCACAAGTAAGAACCGAAAAGAAATTGCGACACTGGGACTGCCTATAAACTTGGCGGCTTGTCCAGTCTAATGTATATTCTGATGTCTGTGGTCTCCCCCATTTACTAACAATAGTTTGACTAACAACTTAAATATAAAAGGTTAATAGGAGTACAACTTAAAACTAGAATGGCTGTAGTTTGCTGGAGGACTTGTTGCGGAAACACAATAGAACAGCTTACACTTCATGCCTGCTCACAACAGATGGTATACTGTATTTGATCCCCGCGAATCATTCACCTACATATACTAACTTTTACGTATGTGTTCGGTACGGCTGTAAATCTAAGATGACGAATATAAAATGGTACCTTTGGTAAAAGTTTTAAAACAAAGATTTCTAATACTAATTATTGAAATTTATATCAATTATTTTAAAAAACTTGTATTTGTTTCTGAATTGATCACAAAATGTATACTTAAAAACAGGTTTAACGCGTTTTTAAAGCCATCAGAAACGGTGTTAGTTCTTAGCGGAGTCGCTTAAAAAAAGGGCCAGAAGTGCAGCACCGGCAGCAATTAAGCTCATTAGCGGCGTCGACGCAACGCGACAGCGCTCGCTCATTACAAATTCCGCTCGCTATTGGGAATTCCGCTCGCTCATCATATTCCGCTCGCTCGCTCGGTCGGCCGTGTAAACAGGCCGGAGGCCGGACCGTTAAATGCGATCGCTTATAATTTACTTAACTATGCACTCTAATATAGCAGCTATTAAAATGAGAAAGGAGGAATCTGAAGAATAAAAATCACAGATACATCTGAGCGAGCCCTTAAAGTGAACTGGCTGTTGGAATTTATTTATTAATTTGTGTAGAACACATGACAGGTAACAGTTTGAGAAAGTACAAAATGTTTATATAAAATTATACGACTAAACTATCACCTAAAAGCATGCATCCCTGAGTGATTAACTCGGTTACACAAAAAGAAAGAGAGAAGAGAATCGTGTTACACAAAAATGCTATCAAGCCAGGTATATATTGTAATGTGTAGCTTCATTTGACATTTCCTTTCGTTTTACGGGTTCCTTTTTTTGGCAGAATCCTGTTGCTCCG
>PQWD01011373.1:0-18889 GCA_019425675.1 Leucinodes orbonalis
CACCGAACGATATGCGACCCTTTTGAAATTAAAAGCACGCGAACGCTGCTAAGTATTGAATGACAAGTTCGATATACTCTTAGTGGGGATAACCTGTGTTTAAGACGCTTGGTACTTGATAAAGCTATGCTTTAATGACCAAGTGCTGTATTTAAAATCCTGTTGTACCAATTATGACCATTTAAACGAATGGTCCGAGCGTATGACGAACTGACGATACAAACGAAGCTAGCCGTCAAGCCTTGTACGGTAATCCGATCTTCGATCGACGTCGGCCTTTTGATATTGTTTTTCTTGGAATTTGAGAAGCCATTTGAAAGTACTGAAGCTTTAATACGGCGAAACTGTGCTGTTAGATAACGATATCGCGTAATCCTGTTTGTGGTCTAGTTAATATTTTATGGGTGCCGTTAACGAAGGCTATGATTGCAGATGACTTTTACACGCGTCGCTAAAGCGCCCCGTGGGCTAGTAATCCGTAAGTATGAACTCTACAGCACTGACATGCTTCATTAATTTAGAAACTGGAAATTAATCATAGTTCGTTTATTGCTTACAAACAAGATCTCGAGAAGGCATCGATTGCGTGGTAAGATTCGAAATTCGAATTGTGCCTCGAGTCGCGTGAGCTCCTCACGCACAGATGCTAAGAGATACGGCGCACAGATCATGCGCATTGATAAGTTGATCACATGCATATCAGTTACTATGGCACACATCGTGAGAGTACGGGCTGTACTCCCATAATTCTAATATACTTTTAAAATTACTTTTTTTAACTAAAATAAAAACTTCAAATTGTATCCCGGTTATGCAGAAAGTAGTATTTCAAACTTTAACATCCTACGACAATGAACAGTACTTCGCATACAGCATAGCTATGCGGGCCTTATCGTATTGATAAGAGTTGAAGGATTATATAGGTAAACAAAATTATGGATGCCAGATGCCAAAAAGTAAGAGGACATTTGGAGAAGAATTTGCTTCAATCTTCAGTTTTAATGCATAGAAACGTAGGTTAATTATGTTCATTTAATACGTGTGAATTTATTACTAAAGGTATTTGTGAATTAGACAGAAGAGCTAGTTTTAAATCATGTTTCTCTTAATACAAGAGTTATCATTTTAGATTAGTAATTACAAGAGTTAGTGTTTGGGACATACGCACCTTATAAAAGGTAATTTTGCTTACCCAATCCGTAGACCCTAATCTATGAAAGTTTAACTTATATTTTTACTTTTGGCATTAAGAGACTAAAGGTCAATTTATAACTAGAGTCTTAGTCCTATTGATGACATCAAGCAAATTTTAGGAATACAATTAAAATGTTTATGCATTTTTGAATATTCTCACAAAAACTTTTAATTGTTGTTCATATGTTTTTATGATGTTTCAATGATTTGAATTTCATATTCATATTCATATTCATATTCATATTCATTTATTGCGCATGTTGGTTAACAATGGTCTTATAATATTAGTACAGGTTTCTCAACATGACCCTGTCAGGGCATTGCAACATTTGTTAGGTATTTAAAACTAAGGCTACAGTTTCAGAGCGCCGTATACGTTTAACATTAAATATAATTATATTAAATCGACATAGTAGTATAAGTGTTTATATAAATATTTTATATTGAGTAAACGAAATCATTTTTAAGTTGGTAGATATCTTACCAATTTTATAATATTCATTTATTTATAATATAATAATTATTCCAAAAAGCTATAATGGGCACTATAAAAGTTTTAGGTCTTTTTGTTGCTGAAATACTCCTCCAAGTTATAAAAGCATGCATTTATTAAAAATTGCTTTAATTTTGTATTAAATTCGGTATAATTTTTTGCTTGTTTAATATCTAAGGGTAATTTATTGAATATTTTGATGGCCATATAGTACGGACTAGTATTTAATAATTTTACTCTGGAATACGGTAATTGTAGTAATTCTTTGTGTCTTGTGTTCACATTATGTGTATTTTTCATTTTTGGAAAACGATTTAAATTATTAAAAACAAATGTAACAATTTCTTGGATTTCTTGGATTTCGTTGATTTGATGATTTGAATTTCGAATAATAACACATAAGAAACGTTTCTGAATATGTCGTTACTAATGTATTCTAATAAGTTTATTGGGGTCTTATATGAAATAATAGAAAACAGTACACTTTAGAATATTTAAAAGCTGTGTACGGTGGTAAATCATGAATATAAAGTACCCTGTGTCTTTAGCTGAACTCAATTATTGCATGAATATTAAAATCATCGTATAATGTATTTAACATCCACACAATTGAATATTTATGTGTGAGATATTAGTATTGATTATGTATTAGTGCCTATTAAATAAATGTATTTGTTATATTGATTACCATTTTACTGTATTGAATTTAGTCGCTTAATTAACGTTTTTATGTTTATATGTGTTGCTTATAAATTTGCGTATACGAAGTTTATCCAAGGAAGACTCCTTTATACTCAACATCGTGAAGGATATCTATTTCGCTCGTCTATAAGTTAGAAATTGTGAAACTCAAAAAGCTTAAAATATATTTGCTTCCGCAAAGATTGTGCATATTTTCTTATTGAGATTATAGTATATAATAAAAATCAAATTAAGTCACAGCAAACATCCCAATTTTGTAGTGACATATCATTATGATATTATGTCAAGCTATAATTATATAATTGTCAATCACCACCATATAAGTTGTTACCTTGTTTGCTTACTCGCATAAAACTTAACGAATTATGATACTTGGGCATACGAGTATGTAGAGTAACAAATTGTCAGTTAGTTCTTCTTGGAAACAGGCGTGATTTTATACCGTCTCACGGTGTTTAGCCACGAGGTAGCCTGAAGCCGAAGCTCCTCCTTCCATTGTGTCAGACAATGCGTTGTAACTCCTTACTAACGAGACCTAAATGCGGTGCAAGGTATAAGGATTAGCGAAGTCAATTGAATTCTCTGTAAAGACGGTCCTATCGAATCTACAAAAAGCATGTAAAAGCTAAACTGATATAGATAAATGAGGACTGCATTGTTATAAGATAATTTGGCCGCAGCCCAATACGGATTGGTTCTGCTAAGGAAACCAATATATATTTTTTTAATTAAATTATGGTGTCAATAGCAATATTGAGAACATTTTGAAATAATTCAACAGATCAGATCATAACAGTGTACGTGAAACAAAAATGTCGAATTTTTTAAAGAAATTATACTATACATACCACAGACATCCGAATATACAATTAGACTGGACAAGCCGCTAAGTTTATAGGCAGTCCCAGTATCGCAATTTCTTTTCGGTTCTTACCTGTGAAAAGTTATTATATTTCTTGGTAAATTTACTGATTCATTGCGATGATGGCATGTTACAATTGCACAGGATGGTATTTTGGGAAAAAACGGTAATTTCTTATAATATTCGTGCTTCTTGACTCGTCTCACAGAGCGTAAACTGGCAGCCAGTGTATGCTCGTTGAGCTTACATTAGTCGCACTTAAAAACGCGGCTTGCCCCATCTCCTATATTGAGAAATCTGTGATACATACCATACTATACATACTTATATTGCAATATTGTACGCAATATTGCGTGTCATATCAACGAACCATAAGAAATCGGTAACTCTAAACGCTCATCATCTACACCCCACATTTCAGCCCGGAGCGTACACACATTCGTAAAAAGCATAATAAGCGTCCACTTTTGGCATATTGTATTGACACACTATAAATATTTGTAAGATGGCCGTTGCAAGATCGCGATCACCGCTGAGCTCTAGGGCATGAAATGAAAGTCCGCTTGGAAGATAGTACAGTTCATGTATGTGCTAGGCAGCGATTAGCGCGATATGTAGAAACGTAGAAATAAAAATGATGTATCTAGTTATGTCATGAATGCATGAATGAATCGCAGTTGTAATTGGTTTTACAAGCATTTGATTTTGGTATTACCTTTCTTTATTGATATCATAATGATATTTACATGTAGGCGCATCTGAGACATATTATATATAAACTAGCTTTTCCCACGGCTTCGCTCGCGTTAAGAACTATAATTTTTTGTCCCCTATTTTATCTTCATAAGGGTTTTTATCAAAATCCTTTCTTAGGCTACGTCATAGTAGCTTTATGCATGCAAAATCTCAGCCTAATCGGTTTGAAATTAGCAAGGTTTCGTACAAATTTTCATCCCCTACGCTATCCCTTTGGGGGGTACAATTAATGAATATTCTTAACGGATGCCTACGTCATAACATCTACCTGTATGCCAAATTTCAGGCCGATCCGCCTAGTGGTTGTGCGTAGTGTTAGTCATCAATATTTGAATGTTTAAATAGTCTAATGTATTAACGTAAACATGATCTAACATTTAAGGGTCGCCATCTTTGATTTGAAGACAATGTTAATAGTTGGTCTTAAAGCTTCCGGTTAGTATTAGCTTTTCGTAGAATTAATGAAGTTACTGTATTATATTAAACTGAGTTGTCAAATGGCTTATGCTTGTATTAAAATATTTTGTAACAATTGTATCGAAATGTAAAAGTCTCAATATAACATTTATTCAAACGGAAGTGGTGCAGTGGCGCTACCTTTATGAATACTTTTGTTGATTATTTAGTAAAGTTATAATGTTGACTTCCGATAAAAGGGTATAAATACTGATTGTAAGCATGTAGTTGCGGAATTCTCTTATAAAATGTGAAAGAATAAACATCTCTTGTGGAAACTGTTTTCTTATACATACTATCAGTACATAGATCACTATGTCAGTCAGTCACCTTTGAGTTATTATATATTTAGAAGACTGTGCAAATGTAACTATTTTGAACTAAGCATAATACTGACTGCTTGACTACGACACGTGCTAACGAACGCGACGAATACTACTCGTATAAAATAACGGCATGGAAGAACTACTTATTTCGGTGCAAATATAAAACTTGTTGTAAATTCAAAACCTAAATAATTAACCCCACATACAACATTCAACAACCAATATTCATAATACACTTGATTACAAGACAGTAAATTAATAATTGCCTACTATTTGGAAAAGGGAATATGAACGGAACACGATTTAAAAAACGAACAATCACAAAAACCATTAACACGTGTGCGCTTTAATAATCGATGAGTCGGTAAATTAATACTTTCATATTCGTTTTTTACTTTCGTTAATACAAGGCAATAACTTGGAATGCGCAGCGCCACCCCTAAAATGCCTAATTTAATTTAAGGTAGGCAGTTACTTTAATCATAGGCTAACCTTTAAATTACATAGTCCAGTAATAGCTCCCGAGCAATCGGCAATTCTTCATTTTTGCCACTGTTTTTTGTCCTTAAAAAAGTAGCTTCACCCAAATTCGGCTACTCCTTCCGTTGAATAGCAGTGAAAAAAAGTTTTGCTTCATAAATCTCGTGAGAATAAATATCGGGTTTGTTTTCACTAATTTTAGTGAATTTTGTTGTTGGGTGCATTTTATTATGATTATATTTTAACATTTTATTTTTACATTTCCTATTTCCACTGCCATACTTTATTATTGGGTAAAATTGTCATTAGTAAGAAAGGCATCTATTTTCTAGCAAATTCTCTAGCGGGTAATTCATTTAATTCTATATGTATAATCTTTTTTCACAATATGTATAATGGTCGATCAAATGACCTTTGCTATAAGTCGTCCATTTAAATAGATTTATATTAAATATAAGGTAGAAATATGCCTTGCATTCCATACCATACTATAGCTCGGTGTCAAAAAAGATGGGCCGACATTTTCTTAAATTACATAGCTCCTGGTTCAATAACGTATTATTGGTCGCATCATTAAAATAGAATGACTCCGCGGAACTTTAATAATATTAAAAAACATGAAAGTTATCAATATATTGATATACAAACTGTTGCATCATTACTAAAATACAAATTGCACTAGACTTTTTGAATAAAAGTTTTATTCTGAAAGGGTTAAGGGCGAAAATGGTGTTAAAGTATAAATTAATGCCGGCATATATGTACGTGACAATCGCGCTCGGCAAAATTACAGGTAGCAGGAAGAAAACTTAGCACTCCTAAGGTGTCAAAATTGCCATAATTTCAAAGCTCGCCACACCACGCCTTACAGCAAGCCGACTTTTTGCCGCAACAAAATATGAAGGAACACAATTTTTTTAATGATGTGCGGCCGCAACCTATATCCGAAATTGGATGATCAGAAACGAAAGACGCGATCGGTCGTGTGAAAATAATATTGGAATTAACCCTCCTTTGACCATTTTGGGTTTTGGACTGTGTTTAGTTTTTTAGTTTCATCTCAATGTCTGTTTTTTTCTCAATGTCTGTTCAATATGTTGTACTACTTCGAGCTTAAATTTCTTTATTGCATTACTTACGTGAACTTACAAAAATAATTTGCAAGTTTCCAAAATACCATCAGTGGCATTGATTTGTTTTATCTTTGAGAAGTTTATATGAACCATAGTTTAATTTAATTTAGATAGCGAATCGTGTTGTTAGATAACATTCTATGTAATCATTATTGTTTTTTAAAAATGTTGTTCGTTTGATAATAATAAACAAATAGACAGGCTTCCTGTTCAATTTTATTAACAAAGATTCTTACAATGACTTTTACTTTTGACTGCTCCATCATAAGAGCCTATTTCTCCACCTATTCATATCAGATTTATGAACTAAGATGTTCTTAAGAGTACATTTAATTGTCGTAAATTTTATAGCTATGGCATTTTTATTTGCAAATTATTTTAAAATCAGAATACAATATTATATTTATATAAACAAAATTATGCAAAAAATTGTAATTATGTTTATATAATGATAATAAAACTCACAATCTCATATTGAATTCAGATTTTGCTTATTGTAGACATTAATGAAACTGGACTCGCCATTCTTCGTTATGAAGTTAAGAGTTTCAGTATTTATGAATAAAGATTAAGACAGCACTAATAAACAGTTCAGGGGTGAATTTATTTGCAAGGGTACAAATTTTTAAAGTCCACGCATTTACTTTTAAATACTGTCATGTTAAAACTTCGCTTTTATCTGTCGCATTTCACGTTCATTGATACAGGATCCTGATATATAGTATTTGTCTTATGCTACGCTTACCAAGAAAGACGCTGTAACCGCTACATAATTAAGAATTATAGATGTAGGTTTATTATAATCAGAATTAATTAATTAAAATATAGTAATTCTCCGAAAGCAGTTTCCTCCAAAGTGCTCAATGAATAACAGCAGTAAGTTTAGTAACAGTAACTATTTATCAACATGAAAGGATTTATTTTCGAGTTTAAAATACGTCCTTCGGACCGTTTATGCAATCGGCTATTTCACGGTGATTTCCACCCTTGCACTACTAGCAAAATATTTCATATATCTTTCTGTCTATTGATGGTCTCAATTAGTTACATGTATTCAACGTTTAACCATTCGTGAAATTGGGCGCGTCTGCGCAGACAAGTGTGGCGACAGACCCGGACTGGTTGTCCGTTACTGCGGATTGTGCAAAAAGGGTTTTACCTGGCTTGTACAACAGCAGCCAAAGTATACGCTCCGACTCATACTGATCGCCTTTAAAATAAGAGCGAAACTTCTGTGGATAGGAATCGTCTCACTACGTTACACAATATTCACAATAGCCCTCGTTCAATCTATTTAAGCACCTTTTTTCATAGCATATCGAAGTCAACAAGATGGACTCGAGAGTCTCGGCAAACTTCTAAACAATTGTTGCGTCACGGTCAATAGACCACGACGTTTTTGTCCAATTTTTTTACGTTTAACTCTTCAGAAGATCTCGCTAAGTCCGTTACATTTGCAAGATTTAATTTTCTACGTACGTTGAAGTAGGTAGTTAAAGTCGAAACACATTGTGTTCTAAAATCCGATTTTATTTAACCAGAATCGGATAAAATGTATTGTTATACACTCTTAAGGTACGTGGTTATTACACTCTACATAACAAACACGTATTTATTATAATGAAATTCAATTGTTATAAAAGACATAGTGTTTCTTATCATAATCACATTCTATTATAATCAGTTTAGAAAACTTTCCTAATAATCAACACGTTACTTTACTTTAAATAACACAATATACGCTTTTTATAAGCGCATATTGTGTTATTAGATGACCAATTATATACAATAACATTGAAACTGGTATGCCGTATATTGTTCTTATAGCAAAGAATAATATCTGGATGGAGTGGAAATGGAATAATAAAAAACTAATTTAATTACTATTCTATCAACACTAGGATTCATAGGAATCTGTTCGGCAACTTTAAAAATCAAATGCAATTTCAATTTTACTTTTAGCTTAATAAAAAATAAACAGTTATGAAACGTATTTTTTTTGTTAAATTGGCAGATCATCATAAAATAAAGCAGTGTGAAATTGATGAACAGCTTTTTTGTGCACGTATTGTATCCTATTTAACGCCTTTTGTGCAAAATAGATTTCAATAAAAGATTACTAAAACTTATTCTTCCGAAAATTAAATTTACCTGTGAGTATATTACAAAAAAAACATCCTTCCTCGAGTGCTTAAAATAAGCGGATATGCTAACATTTCACGTAATTATGAGATATTTTAGAAAGGTGGCAGTCTTCAATAATAATTGTACAAACTCGTGTGAAATCAAGCGCTTTTGAATAAGTAAGGTCATAAAATTGCAACTGTTATGTTAGAGACGCAACATGAGGTATGCTTTGATTTCCTATGAACGGGAGCAGTAATTTATCTGTACAAATTTGCACAAATTGACAAGAAACATGACAAAAGTGTTTGATAATAGAGCATAAATAATCACGCCCCAAAGACCTCATTCTGTAAAACGGTGACACAGACACTTCAAATTGAATGAATTTAGTGCCACAATCACATACGCCCTAATTCTACAATGTGCAGCTCGTGCCATTAGAGAGATTTATATCGTAACATAAAGAATCGTAAATTCGTTTCCGACTTTAAAATTTTACGAATACATCGGTTCCCGGAGAAGGAAATAAATGGCGCACCGCATTACAATACCGCTCGGCCGGAAGTTTTTGAGTATTTATACCGATGTATCTTTTGAGCGGTCTGGTTTTAAACAAATATGGAATGTGCGACTGCCTAAGCTGGAAAGAATGGAGGATTACAACGAAATCCTGTTTTTGTTTGTTTTCTTTGCTGTAATACTTTTGTGTTGGTGAGGTTCGATTTATTGGCTCCCGAGTTGGCCGAGTGAAAAACTTTTACCTACTAAGGCCTGTGTAGCTAATTTATGGTTTAAGAAATCTAGCAACTTAAAATTTCAAATAATTTATAAACCAAATATTATAACGATGTAATAACTGTTAAGCTACGGAACCTTAACGCAAACAAATTAGAAACAATTAAGAATGAGTATGTACAAACATTTGCACGTTTAATTATAAGGATATTCAATATAATAATCATCTGACAAAATAGTTGATATCTTTAAAATTATGTTCAGATAAAAAACTATTTCTACAAGTACGATTATTAAGCAACGAAGTTTTTTGTCTAATGTGTTCGAAGTTTCTATGTATTCTAGAAAAAAATCTGTTAATGCAATTTGCTGAATTTAAATACGACTTAATAACAAATATGCGTAAACAAAAATCATTCGATATTAACAAAAATTTATAACACCTTTTTGACCAATTACGGTAACTTAACCTAAATTGGGCATAACGGTACAATTCTATGTTTTTTCTTGTTTACAAACCTGTAAACAATAAATTTAGTGATGTGACGATAAAGGTCATAGTTGGACCAACAGATCTTTATCAATTAATTTAGTACAAGTCGGGAAAACGACAGGACGGCTAAAAAATCCCGGACTGTCCGAAATGTAACACCTTTTCATTTGGAATTATCACTGAGACAGTTCATTTGTCAACTAGCTTCAGGATAGGTAAATTAAATTATGAGATACAAACTAAAAGCGTCGGCTTCTATCAGAAAGTAGGCGTCATGGCTATCGAAAATAATACTATGAATGATCGCCTTTAGCTAACGTGAGAACAGATAAGCATACGACTCAACGGCTACTTAATACACCACATTATTTTTTCTCATCAATAGCTACTTCTAAATTCCTCTTCGCTCTGGATAATTCAGATAAAATGTTGTTTAAAAATACCAACGCGTTCGATCTAAAGTGTCAGTATTAGTAAACGATTAGTTGATGTTTTACCATTTCCCCCCTTTCGTGTCGGCAACGACTTTACCAAGGAGCAATGGTGTTATCTGCAACATTTATTTAACGAAGGAAATCACCTTTATCGACGACGCTGTAAGTAGCCTGGCCTACAAATTTAATCGAATAACTTAATTAAGCTGCTAGTTCATATCTATCAAAGCATACATAGTACATATAATACAAGAAAGCTTTTTTATGTCCTCTGTTTACCAAAATAGTACAATTATTAAGGACATAGATAAGTCTAAGCGGAATATTTTGCTTAAATGTCTTTTGAATTCATTAAGTGAAATATTGATCAATGTTTACCATACTCATAACAATTAGTAGTCATAACATAACATAGTACTTCAATAACATAAATAATGCGCACTTTATATGTCGTTGATTCAATATTATATTTAATTTGTTTAAATTATTAAATAAAAAGTATTTATTTTCCACTGAAATACAACTGGCGTACAATTGAAAAAAATACAAGTAGTAGGCACATATTTTTTTACTTAGATACTACAGTACAAAATTAAAACCTAAGAATAAAAATATACAAACATACAATACTAGGCTTATGTACGCATGGTATTTAGGATGACGGGAGCCTAATAAAAGGATCACCATGACCATCTTAATAGGTAACAGAAGTAACATGACTAATGATAAACTGTTATATTAAAATCCTATTGTCCTATTTTGCACTTCCAAAATTGCTGAATGTTTGAACGTGAAGTCTAAGGACACTTCATGGAGGATTTCCACCTGACTGATGTTTTGCCAAATTACCCAAAGCCATTGTCCACACGGTCGCCTTTTTCAGCCACATCAAAGAGAGGCCGACAATAAACCCGGACTTAGCGTTAGTGGAGCGAAGACTCGTGCCTCTAATCTCTATTGATGTAACGGAACAAATCAAACAGTTCGTGAATGTGAACACCTTACGCCTTTTTACCCATCGTCTTTAGAAACATCCTTATAAAATAGTGCACCGCTACTTTTTCATTGCCCTTTGGTATAAGAGAACGGTACACCTATGCCGTTAGGGCAAATAATAAAGCCCTCGAAGTGTTACAGTTTTTTGACATAACTGTATCGTATCCCTACGCTTCCGAAATACAAGCGGCTTATCTAAGTTCAAGGTGAAAGGAAGCAATACATTATGTTTACTTATCGACGTTTATGTTATTGAATTACTCTTGGAATTGATTTGGTGCATTTGCGATGGTTCGCATCTGCTGCGGGCATTTATCTTTTTTTCTATCGACAGTTGTATGACTGTTTGAATGTGGGCGCTTAATTACGAGCGCTCAAAGATAATGTAATATAATCCTCATTGCGAACAATCACGGAGCAAGGTGCGTGAGGCGCCCCTAGTTCTACGCGAAAGATTCAATCAATTTCTATGACTCCAGGTGTTATTTGTTGGCACGTTCCTTACTAACCTTTTATGATGACAAAGCATTGCACTTTTGGCCTACTTCAGAAGTGACAGCAGATGTTCAACGGGTTGTTATGATATATGATTGTTGCTAAGAGTCGTTTCGTCAGGTGTTCACATTTATCTTGTTGCCATAAATTCTGAATGGCTAAATGATTATAAGAATAAAGATTTTACAGAAGATATTATTTTAAATGGTAACTTACCATTGATAAGAATTAACAAGATATGGCGACATTATGGTCTTAATGATAACAATTAGATAGTTCTATAAACACACAAACTTATAACCTACGACCTTTAAAGATTGTGAATTTGACTACTACATCGAGGATACTGGATTCGTTCCCCTTACAGTACAAACATTTTTATGCATGTTTCTTATTTATTTATTATATCATTTATGCACACAGTAATACATTACAAAACAAATACATGAAGAAATTTGTACAAAGGCACTGCTTATTCCATTCTGAAATTTCTTCCAGCAGGCCCAAAAACTTACTTCTTATTTTAAACGCAAAGTCAAAAATGACATTATTCTATTAAATCTTTACATAAAACTTTGGATCGTCAAATTCAAAAAATACTATGTAGTTTAAATCTACCTGTCTGGTATGTATAAACATGTATGTAAGTATGTTTATTCGTTGTTAAGTTCTCATTACTGTAACTCCATTTTAATACAATGAAATAGCCAAAACTTAAAATTGTTGGTCATCAAATGAATTCTTTAATTTTTAAATAAACTCATCATTGCTAATGCTTTGCTCTCGTTTTAACGCAGCAGTTTCAATTATTTACTAAAATAAATTAAAAACTTACTAGTATGTATTACATAATATGCATAAGGAAAGGTGTATAATTTTATGTCTGTGGCTAATCGCTCAAATATCGCATTTTTAATGTGACATTGTGCATTGTCGGCAATCTCAAAGACACGGACGCCACTGACAGATGATGTATTATTGCACAATGCGCCAGAATAAAGGGTTCGAGTGCATAGCGATGCAATTCATAGGGGCACTTTACGGTCAAATGGTGTAATCGAACACTCTGCAAAACCCTTTGCTTTAGCACGTGTGCGAATAGCATGCTTTGTGTTTTTGCCTATGTTCAATTGATGGATCCTTTACGACAACGAAATCGGTGTAACTTGCCAAATTATCTTCCATTCGCATTATCATTTTTTGTGTCATTATTTTTGTGGAATGGCAGCGTCATCGGTGGTTTGTTAACTCGAAAAATTAGAAAATATCTGATTCGGGATGCAATTAATTCATGAATTAAAAACAGAGGAAAAATATACCCAAGCTAATATTTTTAATGATGAATGAAAGATAGTAATTTTAAGAAACAAATTCTTTTATAGTTCAGTAAATATTTTAGGTAGAAGTTTCATTATAGACCACTAATTTTATCAACAGCTTCATCGCCTATGTAAAAATGGCCTTAAAATGATGGGTACTATATTGTTGGATATACTTACAAAAAAGCTTATTATGTATTTTTCTTGAAGAATTCACAACCAACAATCGGGTGGTTCCAAACTTAGTTTCATGACTGTTAATGTGAATGTGACTGTTAGACTAAGCGGTCATCAAATAAGCTAAGCTAGCTTGAATGCAATATTCCCAAATTTCATCTGCAAAACATGAACAAAGGTAAATAGTGGTTTGGCAAATAAATGGAAAACCACCTAAACAAATACTGCAGTTTGCCCACTGGCGCCTGTAATTTAAGCCGGCAAATCCATTTTTGAAAGTGACCACACGCCTCTTTGTTATTGTATTATTTGTGTTAATAATAATTTTCAAGTAATGACGGTTTATAAGATAGGAAATACTTGTATATCTGGTATTTAAGTAATGCATGTCCTTTCGCTTTTTAATAAGTATCACATTCGGCTTCATAAATAGTATGAGCATGTAAAGGAGACTAGGCATGAAGTTATTATCTTGAGACAAAAACAAATATTTGAGTGTGGGAGAGTTTTGCTTCGACATAAATGGACTGGAACAACCGGAGTGATACCACGACCTCATAGAAAACCAGCGCGTAACGATGCGCGTATTTTTTTTATACCTATGATAGATGACTTTAAGAACGGCAAACAAGCTGACAGATCATCTGATGGAAAGTGAATGCTGCCGCCCATGGATATTTACAACACCAAAGGGGCTACAAGATGCGCTGCCGACCTTTTAAACAAGAGTACGCTCTTTTCTTGAAGGTCTGCTGGTCGTATCTGCCCGGAAGTAGGTACCGCATGCAGCAACTCATTCCATAATTGTATAGTGCGGGGCACAAAGTTTCTGTTAACTTAAAGTGCACAATTTCGTTTCCTCGTTTCGTTGACGAATGAGATTACTGGAAGCATCAAATTTCGCTTTTCTATTCTGCATACTTCGTGTTGCCTGTCCTTTTATTAAGTACAGTAATGCAGTCTAGCTCCTTCAAAAATAACGAGTGCCCATAGGTGGCAGTATAAAAATAAAAATGTTTATGGGAAGATTTCTCACAGTTCAATACTACATCTATTACATATAAATAAAATTGGAATGTCTGTTTTAAATATTGAAAAAAATCTTTAGGCTCCGCCGCCAAACGGCAAAAAACGGAACCCTTATAGATTCGTCAAGTCTGTCTGTCTGTCCGTCCGTGTGTCACACCCTTTTTTCTCCGAAACTATAAACACTACACTATTCAAACTTTGTAAGTATATGTATTCTGTGAACCGCTATTAGGTTTGGATAAGAAACTTAAAAAATATATATATTTTTTGGGGTTCCCCATACATTGAACTGAAACTCGAAAATGATATTTTATTTGTCTGTCTGTCTGTTTCGGGTAATCTCTGAAACGGCTGGACAGATTTGGAGGTTTGGTAAGAAACTGATGTAATAAGGAAAAACAAAGGTTACTTTTATTTTAAAAAAATGTTCTTTAAGAAAATAATGCAATTTTTAACGCGCAGAGGCCGCCCGACGCCTAAGCTGAGCGCTTTTGGGTTATGTTTTACTGTGGTAGAATAATCTTATAACACGGGTAATACCGCGGAAACAGCGAGTTCAAAGTGAATCATTTGATATCAATGAGTAAGCATTACTTACAAATCTCATATTGTTAACCATGCTATCATTCATTCGTAAACAACTGCACTATAAAATATATTGAAGTCTCAATCAGTCCGTAAGAGACATACATTAATCACATAAACGAAATGAACACCGCTTCCGGAACCAAACCAAAACAATCGGTGAGGACATA
This sequence comes from Leucinodes orbonalis, assembly GCA_019425675.1. Lineage (NCBI taxonomy): Eukaryota > Metazoa > Arthropoda > Insecta > Lepidoptera > Crambidae > Leucinodes > Leucinodes orbonalis. Next base: position 14,963 of record PQWD01011373.1, read on the forward strand.
AAAAATATCGACCCTTAAGAAGCTAAATAATTTGTATTCAGTATAACTCAGGACGAGACTCACAGACTCTAAAAACGGTAAACGATGCGGCCTGCACCACCTCTCATTGAATACGATGACACTAAAAACATTTGTTTTCTTGATTAAATTTTGAAAAAATATGTTTTTTTAATTGATATTAAATACCAAATATTTATTATTAATAATTATTATTCTAAGTTAGTAACCATAAGTTGGGTTGGTCTATACGTTTTTTATTATGCTAGTAACTGATATAATACTTAAACGTTTTCATTTCATATAAAACCTGTAAGATGTATTAATGTTATTTTGATTCATTTTATATCCCTACCAATAATACCACAATTAAAATTTCCACTTTAGTAATTTGAGTTTCGATAAAAAGTTTAATCATATTTACAATAATCTAATTTACATAATACCTTTCCATCAAATTAATTTAGTTTATTAACTGATCGTCTATTGAATACACGTCTGACGATAGATTCTAATATTGTCTCTGATTTCTAACAAACAAGTACTTAAATTAAATAAATTACATTAGAATTTTGGTTTCATCAATTTGACTTAATTTTGTCGCAGTATACAAGTAGGTATTTAATATTTTATTTTACAATCATAAGTGCTTTTTGCAGAAATGAGAACATACGTTTATTCACTAATGGTAATTGGAATTCAAGTTTGATGAACCAAACAACAATGTGTCCATCCGCAAGTATGCGTTATAAATACTTTCTGAGGAGTCCAGATCAAATCGCATTCGAAATATAAGGCCAGGTACAAATTACTGGGACGGGGTCCCGCGAGAGATGGTGGTCGGAGATAGGCCGCGCATCACTATAAAGACATAATTTAGTCAGCGGAGACAAAAAGTGCCACGGAACTAGACGAACGACGTTGCCTCCCGTTTTAATTAAGATTGCTCGCGATTTAAACGTCCTATGTTGAAAGGTGCACTGATTACTTTTATTGTGGTTCTGTTGTCGTGCAATCGGACTTGGTCTAACGACCGGTTAGGTGACGAGACAATAAATATACATGGCCAATTAATAAAATAATAAGGTGAGACTGTATTCCTTGGAAGGATTGATAAAAATGTTGGCGTGATCCTTAGCAGGTTTGGGTTCTCCAAAAAAAATGTGTACCTACACGTCTACGACGCCTTCAGCGATAACATGACTGTAAAATATTTTCGAATAAAATAGTGTGGTAATTTTAGACTGTTATCCGAGTATCTTCCGCCTTTGGCTTTCTTTAACTGGAAAGTGCTTTATGGTTAACAGAAGAGTCTTGAGTCTTCTGTTTATTGTGACTTATGGTGAATGAATTCTGTGTAAAGTGAATAACCTACCACACAGCATAGCTGTGTGGAGATTGGGCAGTTACCCATTACGCGGGCCCAGTGGGTTCGATGGGTAGTTGTTTCATGTTCCTGGGTAACTATGCTAATTATCCGCGTCGAAATCATTAGGTTCGTTCAGCAGTTTACATATTTTAGTGTAATGATGATGGTGATAATTATGACGATTCATTTCACATAGGGAAAATATTACTTTAAACTATAGTCTTTATACCTGAGTTGGTAAAGTTTATTTAAAATTGCATTCATATTCACCAAACCACTGGCTAAATGCATGTTAACAAAGCCTTGTTGGCTACACAGACCACATGCACATGATTGGTGGTCTCTGCAGTTGTATGCTCGGGATCCATTCCCTTTCATCTTTTATAAACTATATGAGTTGAATAATGAAGGCACCATAATAGTAGATATAACCGTATTTCAAAATACATACTGTCACTTTGAACTTTTGAACTAGTTAATAGTCTTCCCAAACTAAATCTGTTCTTAAAAATATAAAGTCACCCACAATTAGTTTATGCTACTCGAAAGATTTTCAAACATTTTTAATAATTTTAATCGTATTTCAAAGAGCTCTGGCCTTGAATAGGTACATACAAAATGCACTAATAACTGACCGGTCATTCGCAAACGTGTATAATAAGCCAAAATTTCAATAGTACTGTCGGCAAGTAAAGGCTTATAGCATAATGCACTTGCATTATTAGTTGAATAATACGCGGCTAATGATCCGCGACTTCCTGTGCCAAGGCCCTTTCGGAACCAGGAAACGTCTTTGTGTTCTGCGACGCGAAAACGAAAGGGTTCTTTCTGCCTCTATGGAAGTTGAATTTTACGCCAATGCGAATTCCGCTCACTTCAATAGGTGTTGGGTATGAAATCGATTTCAGAAATTACGTAGATTGAGATATCCGCTTAGGACGTGGCGTGGTACAGGAATAAAATTGATTATCATTTCGTTTGTTATATTGTGATATTTGACATGTGCTCACTCTGAATTATTTGCTTATAAAAAAGAGCAATTTAAAAAAATCCATGATAAAATATATTTTAGATAAATTCAATAATTTTAATAACCTTCTTAATAATAATTATGTCAATATTAAAAGATCTCAATTATCAGTAATGGAACTTACTGTAATAAAATATATTATTTAGATGCTACAGAAACTAACATAAACATGTCATACAAAATTTGGCTTTTTCGAATAATAAAAATCAACTTCAACTTCCAGAGAAGCTCTTTAATTAATTATGCAAATATCAGAATAAAACATTGTCAACCGCACTTGCACTACACAATACTTTAAATAATGTCATCCAGTAATTCGTGCGTTGGTCGCTAAACTCCCAAGAGTCCTTATTTATGCCGCAATATTCGTAATGAGTATTTAACCATGGACGTAGGAGTGACCAGTAAAACCAGCCTTAACATAGTTGAAATAAATAAATAAGTCGCTCGCATCAATTCGAAGGGGAACGCTCTCCCAGCGAGGACAGCTCTTGTAAATCTATCTTCGATAGCAATCTTGATGTACGGACGGATGCAAAACGGATACTCTCCGGGCACAGTTTGATTTAAGGAAATGTTCCACGTCTGACAAAACGGAGTAAGTATCGTATGAAGAATCGAATAATCGCCGTTCAGTTTCGCTTATCCGTGCCATCTTAAATGTTTAGTTCAATCGCGTCATGCAGATCGACTTTAATGTATCGACAAATATTGAATGCGTATGGCTCAAATTTGAATTATTTGAATACAAAGACTCTCTCTGACTTTGAAATTCAAAAATGTTAAGGCTTTGCTCTCTTTAGTACTTAGTTTATATTAAAAGCTCTTCGCATAGAAAGGAAACAACTTATTTTGGTACTGAAGTTTTTATATTTATATATTTTTTTAATCTAATTTGGTTGAATTACCGAACACCCGTACCGTAGATACTGATTTCCAAATTTGACTTATACATGGTAAAACACAAAAGTGAAGTCTAGGAATGTTGTGGGAAAATTTATGAGGGTCTATTAGAATGTAGGATAACATCTCACCATGGCGCTTTGTAGATATCATCTTATGCAAATCCCTTTTTTATAAGGTATTTTAAGTCAGAAGTCAAAATATTGTTTTGACATTTTACAAATGTAATTTTTACAGCATTTCGGGCACGTGCTCAAGCCTCGTCTTTGGTATAGCGATAACATAGTAAGGCATACAAATTTGGCACGTCCGTTAACGACCATCCCTGTCGGCAGATGTTGTTTTTGGTCATTAGCGTAAAAAAATAATTAATAACCTCCGTTTGTGTACAAAATTGATTATCGTGGCTTCTGAAGTCGACCGTCCGGCCGCACTCATGTGAACTCTGAAAATTATAACTATGTACTGTCTAATCAAGCATCACTTGTTCTTTTCTAACATGAGACCACACTCATCGGTGAGACAAGGACGAAGCTTAGGAAGTAAATATTGTTTTCACTCTTCACGTGCCCGGTTTGATTGATGAACAGAGAAAACGCCTTGAGTGAGTTAATCACCCCTAAATTCA
>PQWD01011374.1:0-77290 GCA_019425675.1 Leucinodes orbonalis
AAAAATTAATAAATACATACATTATTGCTTTAATTATTTTATTATTTCACTTTTTTTTAGCTTTTACAAAAAGGGCATATGATAGGTATCAAAACGAAGAAAAGGTCCATCCAAATGATATATAAAATTAACAATCTACTTGGCTAAACAAAAATTGAAAAAAACACGGTGACAACCAACCGTTTACCATCAAATGCTTTCTTTGAGTTAGTGCCATCACATAACTTAAGAAAATAAAGCTAATAATAAAAAAGCTGACTCATAAATCGAAGGAATACGTAAATAAAGTTTCCTAAAAGTTTTTAAGCACATTGTATCAGTCGATAGGTACGTAAATGATATCGGCAATGATGAACTTATAAAAATATCTGGTATGCCTACGTGATGGAAAAACGGCTATAGGAAAACTACTGACATTCAGTCGTGGAAAATGGAGTAAAAGAAATAGTTCTAAATAAAAATGTGGCCTTGGAAGTATTTATCTTCCAACACACCATGTCATGACAGAAAACAAACCACCACATGCGGGTGCAATGCTGCAATGAGTCATTCGAATGCAATATTTTTAAAAGAAAATCGTTCTTAAAAAGTATGATAAAAATTACCATCAGACTACAGATTATACCCAGAAATATATACACAGCTGACCTTTGGATCTCGGCGATAATCTAAATGGAAAATATATATTTCAAACGAAACTTTAAATGCAAATTTAAATAAATACATGGTTAACAAACACTAACTTAGTTCCTTAGTAGTAAGAAATTCTTCAATCTACACGATAAGCAAAAGATTTCGCTTTTAATTAAAATAACAAAGATTTACCAAAAAAAAACATGTAATAAAAAAATGCAAAAAGAAAACTACGTTTGTACACGTGTATGACTAGCTATTACGAAATTTTCAGGATATATGACGTGTTTGAATAATAATTAAGTAATGAGCTTGTTTATTGATAAATGGAATTCTGAAGATTGATAGTTTTACAATTTTCAGATAAATTTGCATTTATAAAAATAATAATAGCAAACTGCTAAATTAAACATGGATTAATTGATTTGGGGAATCGGATCCCACTCTATCTCTCTCTCTACCTGTTGCAGTCTTTTGCTGTCAATAAGTCTCCCCATTTGTGCCAGTATACCGATTTTAGCTTTCCTCATCCAACCTCCATCGGCTACACAGACATCAGAATATAAAAACGTAATTTCTTCTAATATTCGTTCTTGACTCGTCTCACAGAGCCAACTGTAGCCAGTGTATGCTCATTGAGCTTACAGTTGTCGCACTTTAAACGCGGCTTGCCCCATCTCCTGTATTGGGAAATCTGTGATCGGCTACCTTTCGCAAGTCCTCGTTAAAAACGGGTAATCTACTACTATCCTTACCTAATTTATAATTTTATAGCCGCTGCTCGGTAGTGCGTAGTTGCTTGGTAACTTTGAATATTAAATATCTAGCGTAGAATGAGAGTAAATAAGATAGGATAACAACGCATTGCGTACAGGTTCCTATAAATTATGATAATTATTGCAAAAACATGCATATTGATTTTGAAATGAGAAACAGTTTGTATCACTAACGAAATATATTTATTTTTAGTAGCTAATGAAATAATCAATAGTACCTAATTATTTATGATGATTAACTGGTTTGTTAAAATCAAGAACATTCATTTGATATATAGGTATAGATTGTTGATTGAATTTGAATCGTTAGTATTTTGATAACAGTCTTGTCACGTGGACCGTTCCGTAGCAGCCGACATCCATTGACTACTCGCCACCGTAACCAGTCATCAGGCCATAAATAATATATTTAAAAAGAAATAACATCATAAAGAAAACAGTAAAAAGTAAACCTTTATATTTCCGAAATAAGAATATAAATTAGTTAAAGAAAGAATAATTATCTTGACATACCTTCTCATTACCTACTATTAGTAATTATTAATTTACTTCAAAACTATTGTATATATAAATTAACTATTGCAAATAATTGTAAATATATTTTTTGTTAAAAACAATCTGATCATTTATTCATAATTTACTTGCTGCAGAAAAATGCATTAGATTACTTATTAATAAGGTTGAGATTTGATAATTGTCCACTTTTATGTCATGAACACCAATGCTAGTCGAGATAAGGTTTTACGGCACTATAAAAGGTAAATTACACGATAAAAAAATAAATAATCAACTATGACGTTCATTTTGAACAACAAACACACGCCTCGACAATAGTCAAAACATGATCATTGCAGTGACGGAGTGCAGTTCGATGCCATTTTTTTTAATTGTGAATATTTTTCCAACGTTTGTTTGCTGTCACCGTGATCACGGATATACTTATTACAATTTTGTACAATGATTACTGCGGTGACCGCAGATAGCCTTACAGCTTCACCGGGCAATTGGAAAGCGCAAATGCTCTCAGCCTTATGTTTGGGGAGACAAGCGGCCCCGCCGGTTACGCGAATAGGACTGAACAAAACCAATTACTAAACGGTATGACAAAAGCATTCTGTTTGACATCACCAATATGCTATTGTGATCTGTCTAAGTAAATCACATAAATGCTGATCTGAATAATGTCTTTGTAAATCCTGTTCGCGGCTAATTAAACGATCAATGCCTAATCCAAACACGATATTTCTTCACATATCAATATCAGAGAAATAATCAAATTATTAACGATAGAGTGCATCGCCCTCCCGCGTGACAATTATCATCGCGATAAATACAAATAATCTATAGCATTATATTTACTAGATTATGTTAAATAATTGACGTTATATGTTATTGTGTTCCAATTATCGGCAATAAAATATATTAGGAACAAGTGTTATGACATTCTGTCGTAATGTTAGGACTTTAAGAATATATTTTATGTTATGGGAAAACGAGCTGACAGGTCACCTGATGAATATGAATACTGCCGCCCATGGACATTTGCCAACGCCAAAGGATACAAAACGCGAGATGCAAAAATGGGGAGCCCTATGTCGAACTTAACTGCGATCTTAGATGAAAAAAACAAATACAGGTATTAAAGCGCCGAGTTGACCTGGTTAAGGTACGGGTAGCAGATGGATGTCAACTGCAAGGATCGGTCCGCATGAACATTCATTACATTGGAATCATTAGGGGAGGCCTTCGTTCAGCAGTGGACTTTCTAGGTTGTAATGATGATGATGTTGAAATACCACCGCTGGCTATGCACTTTTGTGTTTCGAGATGAGGGCACTGTCGCTAGTAATTATCGGGTATAACAGACAGGTGCAATGCGGCATTGATGGAGGATTTTAACTGTCTATCAGTTGTTGGTCTCCTTCAATGCCACTCTTATGGTAGGCGTATCATTTATCATCAGTGAGGGTCCAGACGTCCTGTTAACTTATAACATAAAAAAATCTGCAAGTTTCCTTTTAAATGTCTAGATACTGTGTTCTCAGATACTGTATTGTTATTGGTACCTATTTATCTAAAAGCTATTATCATTAACAACACCGCACTGTTCAGCAAATAAAGATAATGAGTGACCCAGATCCATAAAATGAAGTGTCGCAAGATCATGATCAGCACATTACCTATTCATGACATGTATAAGATTATACAGGTACGTATATCTTCAATATGATAGGGTGACTTTTATAACTTTATAAAAGTAGTAAACGGAACGACAACTCCTCAACTGAAAAAGATGGAATTAAACTATTAAAGTAATGACAGAGCGTCGTGGCTCATTGGTGTGGACTGTTGCTTTCCGATCTGGAGGGTGCAGGTTCAAATCCCGCCACGTACCAATGTATTTCGAATGTCTGAATTATATGTACTTTTCCACATCGGATGTCAGTCCACACCATTGAGCCATCGACGTTTTTGTAACTACTTAATAGATTTTAATTCCATCAACACTTCAGTTGAGAAAATTGGTCGTTTCGTTTACTATTTAAAAAGTCAATCCTCTCATATTGAAGATATACGTACCTGTATAACCCTATGCATGTCATCAATCGGCTACCACCTTAACCAGTTTACGCTTCTTATTCGTCCCGTGGACGCTAAGTGAAAACGTGAAAAGTGTTACTTACTTGTCCACGTAATCGCATTTAATAAAAATAAACGCGATCGTCAATATATCAATCGTGTATGACATTTCTCATTTTAATTCCACCCAAGCCGCATTACAATCAATTCGAGCTCATTTCGACGATTGAGCAGCCAATAAGACGCTAGTTTTGGTTAATGCCAAAGATTTTTGGGTCATTTCCAAGTTTAACAGTCTATATGCTTGGTAAATTATAAGTCTTACGTTACAAAAACATACAAAATTAATTTAATCTCAAAATAGTATTGTTTATTAAAAAGTGTTTGTGTCAGCAACACTGTGTGCCGACCAAGATCACACATTCTTTGCCGATAAATACTATGTCATCAGGGGTTTATTTAGGTTAAATGAGAATAAGTCAAACGAATCTGTCATAAGTTTGAAATATATAAGGATAGTTCATACCTACATACACTTAATACCTACATTGACAATATACATTTGTAAGAGATACAAACAACTAGTGAAGCCATAACTACCGTTTCTATTAATCACCTTGGGATACAACTAATGTAAAACACAACAGCAAAGTAAATTAAATCATTACCTACTTAACTTTCTTATAAATTCTGTTAAAAACAACAAAAGTAAATCAATCGGTCCATTAGTGAAGCTTTTGTACCTACTACTACTCGTAACAGGTTTTGATTTTTTAAAAAAGGTTGAAATTAAAGTTAATTTCTTAAAGCTATTTTTAATTCTTAACTTTATGAACGCTTGCGACTCTTATATAAACAGAAAAAATATAATTAAGGTACTATTGTGTCTGGGTCCAAGCATTTAAAAGGTTACGAGAAACTGCAAAAGAGTATAAGATTTTCGATTTAAATACGATACGTTTTATATACAACCATGCAAATATATTCAAATTGAATTTTAATGGTAACCCTTGCTTCGATTAAATATCCATTAATATCTTGGGCAGCTTATCGTTATATCTTATCGACTTCGAGTACCGCTCTTGTATTGCAGCTTATGATAACCGTATCTTAGTAAGCGGTTTACCTAAATAATGATTTTTATGCACTCTTAAATCCGACTTAAACATTTGTGTGCGTGCACATGTCTGTCTGTTTTTGTCTGCGTGTTTCTATGTATAATAAATACGAATTAATAAAATATATACGTATGTTTATCCGTCATTTAGTACACATGAACAAGCTTTACTAAAATTAGGGTTAGATTACCTACGCTGTGTGAATGTCGATGGATATTTTTAATACATTTTGAAACATTTGAACAGATTGTGCAATTGCAAATAAATACGAAACCTGTTTTAAACGTCTCAACCGTATTCGGTGCCAAATACTAGTGCCGCCTAGATATTTCTGTAATGCCTAGCAGTGCAGCACGTTTACCTCACGTGCCACTTATTTTGGGAGTGGTGCACATATTTTGACAAATATCTATTGGCTCGTTACAGAATACTTGTCGTGACAGATGCGTCCGTCGTTCGCCATATTGTTTTAGCAGATCTAAAGGTGGTAATACCTATTAACTAAATATCGCGTCATTATTTGTAACAGTTGTAATTATTGTACAAAAGATTTTATAGTTCACACAAATGTGCGACACAAATCAAAAAGAATAATATAACTTATTCGTTAACACGATACATTACAAATTATGGTATAATAATAATTACAATGTACATAATGCATCCAGTGCAGATTGGCCGAATTCACGCACTATCTTTGAATCTCTTCGAAGGCGTGCGCAGGTTTCCTAACGATGTTTTCCTTCACCGTAAGAACGTCGGCTTATACATACATATACTTTCGGAAATTCGAAAATACATTGGTACGTGGCGGGAATCAATCCTGCATCCTTCAGATTGGAAGGCAACAGTCCACACCAATGAGCCACCGATGCTCTCACTGTTTTGCTTAAAAAGCCGTAATTTTTCTCAGTGCCTCAGAAAAATAATAATAAAATCAGTGACTTCTGGAAAAGCTGGAAAATCATGACCAATACATGGCACAACCCTAACAATAGACGAGAAGCTTTTGAAAAATTAAATAAATCGTATTTTCTTACAAATAAGTCTTAATCAACATGTTATTTGACAACCCATCTGGTGTAATGGTTAAAACATCGGCTGCTACACCAAGGGTTCCGGGTTCGATCCAGGACAGTAAAATATTTGTGTGCTTGTTTGTAATGTTTTATGTATGTATTTTCAAAAAAATATACAAGTATGTTTATCCCTTGTTTAGTATCCATATTACAGGCTAATACTTAGTATGGGGCAAGATGGCGCTATGTGAATGTAAGTGGATATTTATATTAACATACGCCAAATTTAGTGTCAAGTGATAACAACCGTATTGATTTATTTTTTAAGTAGGTTTTTACAATTTGAATCCGGTGAAAGAAATTAATCAATTTGCGTTCTTGTTACTTTCCGGTGACTTATATAAAAAATCCCAGACATCAACATTATCGATATTTTCATACAAAGGAGTACTACTAATCTTTTTATAAATACCTATAATTACTTTAAAATGAATCGTCCTGCCCATGAGGCCCATTGTAGGGCACAGGCCTTTCCATACAAACTATTGGGTCCTATTGAGGCCTATACGTGCCAAATGTCATCCCGTAAAATAATAGTGTTGTGCATTTTTATATAAAAGGATCTTTTAATATAATGGCCAATTCCCAGGTTGTTACAAAAGAAAGTGTTTTGTTTTTTTTTCTTTGTTTTTTTACGAATAACATCATGTTTAATTTTATCCTTAAAAAAGTCCTCGCTCCTTAGCCACACTTCCATACTTAGTTACACTTCCAACTTTTTTATGAAAGTCATTATATTTAAATGCACTAATGCGTTCGCTTTTGGCGCAAGACTAGCCGCCTACTTTGTCTATGATCGTATTACTTTAACAAAAAAAACATAATATTCCAGTACTATGGTGGTTGCCAAATACCGAGAAGCGATCCTGGGACAAAGTGCAAGGTGAAGGGTGCGGGCCAGCTGCCAACGTGCATGATCTACACAGCGTGTTCGGTCAACGAACTTAACTAATTTTGTTTTTGACAACTTGTCACTTTTGTCACTGAGGACAATGTGATTAATTTTGTCATTGTGTTGATTTAATTTTTTTTAATATTTTTTATGTAGCTTTTGCTATGCCACAGATTATATTGATATATAGACTCATTAATTATAAAATTCCATTGAAGTTTTTTGCCGGTAGTTATAAAAAAAACATTTAAATAAAGAAAAAATGTAGGGAAGAGCGGGGCTACAAGTTCCGAATTAACCCAAAAATCGTTACGATATTTTGTTAACTATAAGATTATTTTTATGTTCCTACTTGATTTTTGAATAATATTATATAAAAATTTGAGTTGGTACCTCGGTCAGAGGTACATATATACATATACACATGACTGTCTTTTATATACGAGAAGTGTTATCAACTTGTCTTTTAACATTAAAAACAAATATTGGCAAACACATACATGTCATAAAATATGTTGGTAGCCTAAATATGTTTAATTCATAATGTATTTGTGTAGCGTTACTATTTTACATGAGATATCTTTATAACAACTTTAAGTATCATTTGATAAGAGACAAGTTTTTTTTTTCGTAACCGACATAAATGACTTAAAATATTTCTAAATAGGTAGGTAGATCACGGCAAATCTTTCACCGGTGTATTAACCTTTAGTTCGTGAAATCATTATTAATTATTGAATTATCAATATAAGGTTTTTTACCTATAAAGTATTCGTATCGAGTAAGTGCGATAAAAAGTATATTAAATTAACACCTTTTACTATAAATGCATGATAACAATGCATAATATTATGACATGTGTTTTGACGTTCTGTACAAGTAACTATCTAAATTTAAAAGCGTCATGTTATTGAATAGGTTTTGTTTTTCACTGCCACTACACTTTAGAAATGTAAAGTTTACACTGTAACTGATGTTTTACCCAGATTAGTGCATTATATCATATTTAAAAATCTATTGTATAAAAGTAACAGGCCGGCTATTACTATCATATAAAAATATAAGTGTATAGTGATCAAAAAAATAAAAGCAATGATCAAAATAAATAGACAACCTCTTAGATAGTCACGTGGCCATGATGTGTAAATTATACTATTGAACAGACTTTGAATATTAACGAAACATACACAAGTAAACAATCAGTTAAAAAGAATCGCGTTTGCATTATTAATTTAAAAAACTCACTTTTCATCTGCCATGTTCACAATTCACTTAATGTTTTACACACAATATCACAGTTGATTAAAAATCTTAAACTATTATCACATAATGTTGGACAGTTTTTATTTTAAGTCACATTAATTCACGAATGTTTAACGTGTTAAAAATACGCACGACATCAAAACGACCGCACGCTTGGTGTCTAACCGCGAACTGATAGATAAGAAGCTTCCCAAACATATAGCGATATGTTCTCGGCAGGCTGTACTGATTATAACATATACAAGTTAATACGGAACACATATCACGCGTGTGTCACGAAGGATACACCTCATTATACAGGTATTACATTGAAGTCAATAAATATGGGGAATAAATTAACATATTTTATTTTAGGGATAATAAAAATATCTACGGAGAATTTTGATCACATTTATTTTTGGAGCTTTGTGCTGCGCATTGAACGTTAAGGTTACGAATCCCATCTTTAAAAGTATATATTGTCATTTATAAAATAATATTGTAAATTCTAAAAAATACTATTTATATATCCATTCGCAATAGTCACTTATCAGATGGGACCAAATTTCATACTACTACTTTCCATTCACTAATACATAGCATCGGCTCCGAATGTTTCCGAATTTTCAAAATTATATGTACGTCATTTATAACTCTTACTATGAAGGAAACTTCTTACTGTGAAGAGATACAAAGGTTCTGCATGAAGTCTGCCAATCCACTGGGCTATCTATCCGCCTCTGCGGTACGAACTTTCGAGTTTAGATTGCTGATTGATCCAAAGGTCATACTTCAAAGCCTTCAGACATAGAAATATTCAATCACTTCAGTACTTGTGGCTATTGTCAGTTTGTTTAGGTCGGGTTGAATTATCTGATTGTTACAAATGTAATGGATCATCGGAAGGCACGCATTAGTTTTACATTTGACCGGATTCCCGACAGTCAAAGGGACAAACCAGACAATAGAAAATCTTTTGATTGTAATTATTTAAAGCATTTCTGGTGAGGAAATATACGCTTCATCCTGCACTGTAGTCGGTCACAGTTGTCCAATGGCGCTCTTTATTTAAAACAGCAATAAAGAAGGTTGACCCTAAAGCCGTTTTCAAATTTTCACACATTGTTATCTACGATTTTGCTTGTAGGTTAAAGGAAGGCCACAAAGTTCCATCATCTCTACCCACCCCTCAGGGATCAAGGCGTGAGCTTTATTTATTTTATTTAGTTGAGGCGTCAATAAGTAACAGTTCAAGTTGCATTTATAATATGTATAAGTATTCTTCGTTAACAAGCCACTGTATTCGATATCTAAACACATTGTTTTTGCCACTTCTATGTAACAACAGATAGATAGTTTACGCAGAATTAAGTGGAGAATATTAAGTGGGTAAAATTGAGACATAGTTTTCCAACGAATTCTCACTTATCTTATGAGAACAAGCTCAGTGGGAATAACAAAATTTAAAAACCCATTTGTCCCCAGTGGGGAAGAATAGGACATGTATTTTTAAAAAATATTTAGTTAGTTCGGCTGTCAATCAACTCCTGCTACCTTACTGTGAATTTAGTCTCTTCGGTCGAGAGCGCAAAAGAATGATAAACACACGAATTATATTGAAGCAAACTCAGAAATAGATAATAGAATTCGCAAGTGATACAAAATCGTTAAATTTTAACGTCATCAGTTAGCTCAAAGTCGATAACCATGTTAGCACGGCACGTGACGTGGAAAATTAATAGGAAAATTGGTACATCATGACTTATCTCCATTTTGTTGGCTCGCTCATTAGCTAGCGATATATTAAATAAGTGCCTAATGTCACCGCCTCGTGACAATATGTAAATGTTGATGTTTTATCACGAGTGGTACTTGTTAGTTTTTGACTACCGGGAGTTATGTTTCACCTTAATTTTAGAAACTTTCCGAGGTAGAAAGTAGGGTTCTGTAAGAGGCCTTACCAAAATACCAGTGAAAAGCTGTGAAAGTCATCAACAGTAAACAGTGAAATTTCTGTTAGTAATGGAAAATGTTCAATCCTGCTGAATGGCTGGCGAGCTTAAAGTATCAATATATTTACTCTAAGTAGGCGAGGCTATAGGAAACCTACTAATGGCCATGGCGGTTGATGGTTCGAATCCTTAGAGTATATTGATACTCTAAGTTCGAATCGCTTCAAAAATCAAAGTTATTGGCGGCCATTTTTTATATCATAAGTGAACGGGACGGTCAGTGCGCTCACCTAGTGGTAAGCGTGGTGGTGTATCGCTTACCACTAGGTGAGCGCACTGACCGTCCCGTTCACTTATGATATAAAAACACAGAAGCAATGTTGAAGGAAATTAAAACAGTAGGTAGTCATTATTTTTCCGACATTATTTTTCCAACACTACTCTTCGCCCTTCAACCAAGACGACAGATGTTAGGTCTTTTATACAATGCTACAGCTACAGTGCCCTCATCCCGAAACACTGAAGTACAAAACACTCCTATTTCACGGGTCGATATCACGCACTAAATATTGTAAATAATATACTTCTGTTATTAGGATACAGGTGTCCGTGCTTTTGAGAATTAACGCCGACTTGGGACTAGCTTACAGTCGTACTTACAATTTATATTGATCGCATCACTACCAACAATCAACGGGCCTAAAATATTTGATAACTACGAGTATCATATTGAACCAAGATTTACACATAGAACGAGTCAGTTTTATCATTAAAATGGTGATACGGACGTTCGCGAAGCTACATTAAAATTTAAAGAATTCAAGAAACGTTTATAAATAACTTTCGATACTAAATTTAAACCATCATTGACCTCTTTTATATATCGACTTACTCTACCCATTTTATCAAACTTGTTTCTTGTTTACTAATGAATTACGAACTCATTATTGCATCCAATTGCAACTAACATTAGTTTTGTTTGTTACATTGTTTTAAATGTTTTTAAATATTAGTCGTTACATTTACTGTACGAGTACATTTAACGTACGGTAACGTAAGGTACGTAACCAACAGACATTATGTCAACCTACGAGCACAAAATAAAAAATATTTATTATAATTCAAGGAGGCAAGGTGAACACGGTCAGGATGCTCACCTGACGGTAAGTGATACGTCTGACCATGACAGAGCGGCATTGACGGAGGCCAATAACTGACAAACAGTTATTATTCTCCGCCAATGCCGCACTGTGCCCGTCACCAGTGACACTAGATGTTGGCTCTTTTATACCCGGTAATTTCACTAGCTACAGTACACTCATACCGAAACACAAAATTGCATAGCACTCTCATTTGACGGGACGATATCTGGCACTGCGGTGGTACCTACCTAGACGATTCAATATCGAGTAAACTTCGACGCCATTAATCCTATCCTAGAAGTATTATTAGCATTAAAGTAATATTTATCTTAATATATGTAACTCAAAGGGGACTGACTGACTGACATAGTGATCTACTGGACAGATCGTGCTGAAAATTGGCATGCAGAGTTATGACGTTGGCATCCACTAAGAAAGGATTTTGATTTATTCTTCCTCCAGGGGGACAAAATGAAGTTTGTATAAAACTTTGTCAATTTTAAACCGATCGTGCTGAGAGTGTAAACACAAAGCTACTATGACGTAAGGATCCCTTAGAAATAATTTTGATAAATTCCATCCCTTAGGATAAAATAGGAGATGAAAAATAACTTCATGACGCAAGCGAAATAGCCCGCTATTTCGCTTAGAAAGGTAGTTCATAGGTTCATTAGGTAGTTTATAATGTCAACAAGTACCAGGATATAGAATTAGAAAATATTCTACTGACGGCTCATGGAACATTCACAACACTCTCGAGTAGAGATCTATTGATATCGATGTAACTCGATTACCGATAAAAACCATATTAAATAAAGATATAGAACTAATCTATTATACTTTCGATGTTATGATTATATTTTATCAATATATCGATTGACTAGACAATCTAAAACGCTATCCGAAAAGCACACGACACAAAAGTTCATAATACACAAACAATTTGAACAACATCATCAGTTTTCAATGCGAAGTTTTGATATTTCTTCATAAAAATTCATTCAATGATGAATTCAAAGCGACTTGTTAGATAGTTTTCATTTGAAACGAGAAAATAAAACGATTGCCGAAAATAGGGCAACGTAACGAGTACGTTAGCCCAGTCACGTAAGACAAACGTGCAAGTTCCATGTCCCGGGACGTTTAATGGTTACATATCTTCCCTAAAACAAGGTATTAAAATAAATTAATTATTCATTTATGATATTCTGCACGTGCACGTGTTACAGAATTTGTATCACGCAAAGGAATAAATGATTGCATCATACCTTTTTTTTATTTTTGTTGTTTTTATTGAGTATATATTAGTCAGAGACGTATAAGTATCTCTCCGTATCTATGTATTATATGCTGTGAAGGAAGATCTGCCTGTGCCCTGCAATGAGTCGTTCGGCTGATGATGATTAAGAATTAGATAGGTCTTAATGAAGATTTATGTTATCACAAAGACATCTCAGATCATTTTCAAAATAGTCATGCTACTTATAGCCCTAGCTATTAAATGGCAAATATTAAATATCATAAGGAGGTAAGTATCCGTTGTTTAATTTAAAAGTACACGTTAAATAAATGTACGAGTAAGTACTTATACATTAATGAAAGGTTCCTGAAGGAATCCTTATTTTCAGGTCATTGAAAAAACTTCTTTTATATTCCGCCTGATCCGAACAATCCTTACAATCTATGAATGTAATCCGCATTCATAGATTGTAAGTCAAAAAGATACGCTGTAAAGTAATTTAAAAACATACCTATTTAGTTTTTAATACGACTAAGGTAATGATATCAGCAGAGACACACAACCTTTGAATCTCTTCGCAGGTGTGCATGAAGGTTTCCTCACGATGTTTTCCTTCACCGTAAGAGCGTCGGATAACGTACATATAATTTCGAAAATTCGAGAACACATTGGTACGTGGCGGGATTTGAACCTCAGCTCTCCCGGTAGGAGGGCGACAGTCCACACCATTAAGCCACCGACGCTCTAAGATTTTCAAAGTATTACAGAACAATTAGAATGACAAAAGGAAATCAAATTCACAATTTCTGGTTTCATTTGGATTACCGCCAAGTACGATCATTGTGATGTAAGTGTCTATAACCAGTCATCTAAATATATAATATACTATAGCGAGGTCGACGATCCAACCACGGCGTTTTGTTTACAAACTACAACGGGCCAAAGTCCATATTGAAACATGCATTGCAAAAATCATGAAAGTCATGTAAACAAAGAAAAAAAGGAGCGTCGTAGCGCATTGTCTGGACAGCTGCCTTCCGACCTGGAGGGAACAGCTTCAAATCCCGCCACGTACCAATGTCTACTGGAATTTTCGAAATCATACGTACACACGTTTATCCGACGCTCTCGCGATGAAGAAAACCATAGTGAGGAAACTGCGCACGCCTACGAAGAAATTCAAAGATTGTGTGAAGTCGACTAACCCGCACTAGGCCGGCGTGGACAACTAAGGCCTATACACTCTATACGGGTAGCACGTTGAGTAACTTTGAACTTGTGACCAATCCCTTAGTCAGTCCATGTCTCAGCTGCATATGATAGCACGGATAAGCTTTAAGCATCTAAATGTATACCTACATGCTATCAGTGTTGCCACCTCAGATTCCAAAAAGTGCTTTTTGAGAAGCTAAAGAGAGCTAGATTGCTCATCAAAAGACTTTCTGTTCAAAAAATTGCTGAAATAATCATGTCATAAAGCCGTTTTTTTTTTTAGCGTTAAAAAAAACCCTATCATGACCGATGAAATAAGCGAAAAAGTACTTGTTAGTATGTCGAATCTTCATAATTTGGTAATATTTTCAAGCAGTAAAAAAGAGCTTGATTGCTCTTTTTGGGCAAAATCGTTAAAAAAGGAGTTCACCTATGCTAATAAGTGCTAGATCTAGCTACAAAAGGGCTCCAAGGTGGCAACACTGCATGTTATCTCTTTCCCATCGAAAGGAAACGGTTCTTCGAAGTATACAAAATCGTAATTTAGTTACGTACATGTGTGGGTATTCAGTTTGTGTTCTCGTCCACAGTATTATGAGTAAAATAAAATATTTAAAGGAAACTATTGTATTTTACTGGCACAGACTAATACCTAGGCACGATTTACCCGAGTTTTCTATACTCAAAAATATAAACCGTGCAAAGAAAATATGGTTCATTATGTTCTACTTACCTTCATTAAATTTGCAATTAACATCCGCAAGATGTTAACAATAGTTGCAAACCACCTGTGTCCTCACTGATTTAGTTATAATTTAAATACATAGACTCTATGTAAATATACTGTAAACTAAATTTATGAATATTTGCTTATGCATCACATGACTTTAACAAGTTTAAGAACAGCCTTTAAATTACAGAAACGTGTGTAGCCTGCGGTTTTCAGTGACCACAAAGTATGCAGTCTCGTTATTTGAAATTCATAGGTACCTACTGTATTTTAAAAGTAATTGTACCTACATCGTCATCAGCCTATAACTGCCCACTGCAAGTCACAGGCCTTCCCGGACAGCATAGCTATGGGGAGATTGGGTAACCGTAACCCATGACGCATACCAATATGGATTGGTAAGCGTTATGGCCTACCATCCTTAAATTGCAGCCGGGACAGACGACGGCTTAACATGCCCTAAGGAGCGCGGAATCAGCTTTCTTTTCGGACAATCAGGTGATTCAGCTTGCAATGTCCTAAATAAACTAGGGAAAATCGCACAGTGACGTTTCTTCCATGGGATTCATACCGACGACCTCCCGGTCACGCAGCCGAACGCTGTGCCCATTAGACCAAGGATGCAGTTTACCTTATTACCTTTGAATTATACGTGCTGGTAATTTAATATTACATTGGACGAAAGAAACAACTGAAAACCTTTTATCAAGCTTATTCTATTTTATTTTTATAATTGAAATGTGTTCACATTTTCTGCTGTTTGCAATAGTTATAATGTGATTTATCCTAATTTTTAGTTTAAATTGAAAACATATCAAATTTAAAAATGAAATGCAGGCTATGAACTAGGAATGTTTTTTTTAAAATGTATAATTTTTTAATGTGTTGTGCTATCGTACTTAAAAAGTTAAAAAAAAAAATTTTGCCCACGGGAATCTTTCTAAACCTTTGATGATTACCCTCAAAGTAAGTTAAAATTGGTGAAAATAACTTCTTTATTAACGAAAGCGTAATTAATAAACAAATTGTGATAAAAATCGTCATTTTCGGTGATCCGGTTTAGGAAATGACCAAAACGGGACTTGTTAACCAGACTCAGCTAATCTCACCTAGTAGCAAAACAAAGAGTCGCCTTTTCTTTACAATACAATGCAGTAAACCATCTGCAAAAACACAAACTTTAAATTTAATTTTAATCTAAAACTGACCCCTTCTACTACATCCATTGGTAGAGTAGGTAACGCCTCTCCAAAAGCTTTCACCATTAACGATTTTGAAACTTATCTGGTTCAATAAACAAAAATTAAATAATAAATATCCACTGACATTCACACAGCGTCATCTTTTTATCCCTGTGACCTCAGTTGTTACAAATGTCCATGGGCGGCGGTGACACTTTCCATCAGGTGAGCCGCATGCTCGTTTCCCCATTTTATATAAAAAAAAGCGCCATCTAGTCCTAAGTTAAGCCTGAAGCCTGTATTATGGGTACTAAAGAACGGACAAAAATATCTATACACATTTTTTTTGTAAATACATAAATATTATACATAGTAAACACCCAAACCATTACAAACAAACAGACATGTTTATACACACAAATCTTTGTACTGCCCGGGGATTGAACCCGGAACCCTTGGATTGCAGCAGACGTCTCAACCGCTACACCAAATGGGTCGTCAGAACTGGCAGATCATCAAAACCTCATTCTCTGTTGCGGGTTAGGAGTTGGGGAGCCCTTACATCCTACTCTTATCAAACCCAGTCAGTCGATCAACTCGTGGCGACGACGTGACATCCCTACCGCTTATCTTAACGGTTGTGTTTGTTTCGATTCGCGTTCCACGATATTTGGTCAATCATGATTGTTATTTTTAGGACGTTGTTTTTACGCTAATAAGCGTTATAAACAAACGCATTGGTTTTTAAGTGAACAGTACAGTCTTTTCGTATTTGGTGGTAAGTCTGACCATGACAGTTGCAGTGTTAAAGAAAATTAAGAACAGTAGGTAGTCATTATTTTCCGTAAACACTGCCCTGTGCCTGTCATCCAAGATACAAATGTTGGGTCTCTTATCCGGTAATTTTACTAGCTACAGAGCTCTCATCCCGAAACACAGAAGTGCATAATCCTTCTATTACACGAGACGTTATCTGCACTGCGTGGTACCTTCCTAGACGACTTAACACCGAGTCTTCCACCTAGTTACAAGACCGTTACAGTTGTTCTTTTAACCGGAATGATGATGATGATGAACAAGAATGCTAAATGGCGGGGTTGACGTCTAACAGTCTTCTTGAAGCATATAGGTAAATGCCCGTGTCAATTAAAGAGACCGCTTCTTATTACGATTTTTATGCCGCGGGAAGAATATGAGTGGCGATAAATGTATTCCAAATTGCCGTCACCACTCGCCTTAATACTAGCTAGCCATTGATAGCTGCAAAATTGCCCTAATTGATAGATCAATTCAAAACCTATTATTGAACTAGAACAATATTAGGTAGGTACTTGCTTTTGTTTATTAATCCACGTATTATCTCTGTATCTGGTACATTATTTTTGCCTAAACTAACGATTAATTCTAGGTCAAATAGTGACCTGACTTAATCATTGTTACCGTAATTAGTAAACTAGAAATTAGGTATTATACATTAAATACCTACACACACTGTATTTCGAGATAAAGTTAATGTTTGAAGACCGATTCTTATATCAACTAATCTTTTAACAAAGGACCTTTTACTAAAGGATTTTGTGGTCACTAAATTCTTGGTTCCTCACTTCGTATCCACTAGTTATTTTTATAATTAAATTGTTTGGATCAGGAATAAGTTGCCATAATAAAAACCAAACATCCGATTAAGAAGAATATATTATTAAATACATAAGTGTTAAATACCCTCCTAATCTGTTGTGCCTGACAGGCTCCATAATGTACCTACATAATAAATTGTCAACTTCTTAACATTGTAGAAAAGCAATAAAAGATTGATTGAAGTCCGATTGCGGAGCGATGGCCTTCTCTAACAACAGGATTATGGGAGAATAGGACCACAACACACCAAGCGGCCTCAATGAGGATTGGTAGATATCGATCACCATCTTGTAAAGCGTCGGTGGCTCAATGGTCAACTGTTGCCCTCCTACCGGGAGGGCTGAGGTCCAAATCCCGCCAAGTACCAATGTGTTTTCGAAGTTTCGAAATTATATGTACGTTATCCGACGCTCTTACGGTGAAGGAAAACATCGTGAGGAAACCTTCACGCACGCCTGCGAAGAGATTCAAAGGTTGTTGTCAAAAGTCGTTTAATCCCCACTGGGCCCGCGTGGACGACTAAGGCCTACAAAGCGGGTAGGCTCGTGCCTCTCGGTGGGGACGTTTTAAAAATTTCGTGAAATGTTAACAGAAAACAATTTTAAGGTAAACATATTTTTCCAATTTATTAACTCATATAAAACCATTATTGCATTACGATTCTTAATTATTGCTAAAATATAATAATATCTCGAGAACACTATATGTTATTACTACCTATAGATCACCTTAAATTTTATTAAATTCTCTGCCATGTTAGAGGTAATCATTACATACTTAAAATATTTAAAATATTAAGTATATCCATTTAAGCATATTAATTAACAAAATAATATCTAATAGACAAAAATACCGGCCATTGCCATTTAGGAACTTACAAATTGGCCGATGTCAAAGTGTAGTCGTAACATACATACTCCTATATCTATCATGATGACTACAGATGTCAGTCATTGAGCTAAACAATTATAATAAAATATAATACTTATTCACGTGACACATTGCATTATTTGCCCATCAGTCGACAATATTCTTATTCATGGATGTAAAACATGATCGCAATTTACTATTATTAAAATCTAAGTTGATGATTACAGATACAGTCAGCGTCTATAATATAGGTCCAATAACGTCTATACAGTACGTACAAACAGTGTTCATATTGTTGTCAACATTCTAGTCGCTCAAAAAATCGGACCGTTTAAAACGTCATATAGATAGGTACAAACAAAGCGCTAATAATATGGTTACAGTCATCGCGTCAATGGTATCGAAGCACCATGAGTGTTCATAAATATGGAACACTTTTGAAAAATATACTTACTTCGCTTTAAGTATTATTTCGCTTTAAGTATTGATTAGTAAAACATTTATACACAAAATGAATATTGATACAATTTGCTGCTGTCCTTTTAATTTTTAGCATGACGTCATAGACATGTAAAGAATTCCGTTTATGGTTTTAGATATCGTAAATGGCTGTAAACAGCCATCCATCCATTGTAAACGATAGGTACCGAATTGGTGTTTTGTATAAGAGAAACATAAAGTCGATTGAAAAAGGCGTCTGTGATATCACTCTCCATCCCTTCAATAATCCCCACTAAAAACACGACAATTCGTTGCTCCGTTTTGCCGTGCGAAATGGACAAACAGACACACTTTCACGTTTATATTATTGGTATGGATTCCAAGCTTGTTTTTATTGCATTTGACTTAAGTATGATTAGTAGAATGTCACTAATCATACTAATGTCAAATGCAATAAAAAAGAACACTAGATTGTGTAAAGAGGTTTTAATAAATATATTTGTCAAAAGTGTTCCACATTTATGAACACTCATGGTGCTTCGATACTATTGACGCGATGACTGTAACCATATTATTAGCGCTTTGTTTGTACCTATCTATATGACGTTTTAAACGTTCCGATTTTTTGAGCGACTAGAATGTTGACAACAATATGAACACTTTGTTTGTACCGATATTATTGACCTTTTGGTTGTGTCTATTAATTTGGATACCCTAAGTGCTCCTATATTATAGACGCTGACTGTACAGACTTAAAAGATAAAATATTACGTTCTAAAAGAATAATTATCATGAATTCGTAGTACCTATTAGAAATAATCTTGTAGACGTTTGAGGCTGTGCTGTGTACTTAAATAATAGTAAAATAACATTTTTAAATGATAAAATCATGATTTCATAATATTAGACACAATCTAGTAGACGTATGAGACTGTGCTGTAAATATAACATGAACAAAATATGTTATCACAAACACTAAAACTGATAACAAATTATAACATGAAGAACTGAGTGGAGGAATAATTCGTAGTACATATTAAATTTTAAGGAAATTGATACTAAACTAATTTTGATGCATTAACTAATATCTAAATAACCTTAAATAATAATTATATCATCGTATCAACTAAACACTTGTGTTAAGTTTTAACGCAAAAATCGTGACATCACCTTCCGCACACTTCTAAAATACTCCACTAAATGGAAACATCATAGAACATCACATTTAAAAAATCACCAAATGTAATTTTAAAGGAATGTCACTATCACAAAAACTCTCATTGTAATTATCCATGCAAAGCATTATTAAAACACAACTATGAGAACGTTATTTCTTCTTCATTATCAAAATAAGAACCGTGTCCGTAACACTAAGGCCCGTATTCTAGAATAAGACTCAAGCGTTGATAATACTCGAGTAGAGTGAGGCAGGGATAGCGCTCTATACGATAAATAGCACCATCCCTTTATAACTCAATTTAAGTTCAACGTTGAGTCTTGTTCTAAAAACAGGCCTAAGGATCATTTCTACCTCAAATCATAATATGACAGCATAATTAAAGCTCATATTTGCCTGGCATTTTCGGTATCAGGATAATGCATATCCTAATAATCCACCTATTAATTTGCACTCCGTGAAATTCTATACTTTCACCCCAATTATCTTTATGTATTGTTGTCAATACTGCTTAGAAGATAGATAGGCAATCAACGGCGTGTTTGAGAAAACAACTTAAGTCCAATCCAATCCGATAACTAATCGTCAACTCACAAAATCTTTAAGACTCACATTAATTTTAAAGCTGAAACAGAATAGTTCAGACGATGACCTTCTATGTATACTCGCTAAAACGTTCAAATGACGTTTAGACTCAAATGTCTGTATTGATCTACCATTTCTTAAATATTTCACCATCACTGAGTTTATCCAACATCCCCATAGTAATTTGAGGTTCTGGCTTATCTCAGCACATAATTGAGCTATTACTTTTGTTATATCTTATGCCATAAGACTTAATTTGCTATAGCATTATTCTTTACTATATATGCTCTTCTATAGTCGTATCAAGCAGATTTTGATAGGGAACCTCAGCACTTGGTGCTGGGGCCATTGTGTCTTCTTCGCTAGCAACTGGCACGCTACTTCCAGGAAGGAGAATATACCGCGCGTCCCTAAAAAAAAAGTAATGTCTCTTAGATTAAAAATATTTAGGTGTGATGACACCTAACACGACCACAAATGATTAATATGTATTAATATAAATATTTTTTCATGAATTTTTACCACATTGATACTTAATATCAATATGGTACAAATTCATGAAAAACGTATTTTTTATGTCCTGAAGGTTTCAAAAATTGAACTCTCATATCTTTGGTGTTCAAACATGGCTGTCATCGTGCTAGATAGTGCCTTTCTGGCACGACATCAATCAACACGACCACGAATGATTATTTTAATATCAATGAGGTATGAATTCATAAAAAAAACAGTATTTTTTTGTACTCTAGGTTTTGAAAAGTACTCTCATTGTTTTGGTGTTTGCTGTTGTGTCATTAGATCATTACGTACTACAGCATCGGTGGCGCAACGGTGTGGACTGTCGCCTTCCTGCGGGGAAGGCTGAGGTTCAAATCCCGACACGTACCAATGTGTTTTCGAATTTTCG
Source organism: Leucinodes orbonalis (assembly GCA_019425675.1). Classification (NCBI taxonomy): domain Eukaryota; kingdom Metazoa; phylum Arthropoda; class Insecta; order Lepidoptera; family Crambidae; genus Leucinodes; species Leucinodes orbonalis. The sequence goes on from PQWD01011374.1 coordinate 21,396, forward strand.
AAAATATATGTACGTTATCCGACGTTCTTACGGTGAAGGAAAACATCGTGAGGAAACCTTCATGCACGCCTGCGAAGAGATTCGAAGGTTGTGTGTGAAGTCGTCCAATCCGCACTGGGCCCGCGTGGACGACTAAGGCCTAATCACCCTATACGGGTAGGCTCGTGCCCCTCGGTGGGGACGTTTAATGAGCTGATGATGATGATGTACTACATCTAACACTGATACTATATAGCATTCATTTTTGTTGAGATTAGGTTAAGCTAATTTCACTCAAAAATGTTATTTAACACTACAACATTTATGTAATCAAACTGACGAAAGACTACTATATCTGTCAATGATACTATCCATCAAGACCTGTGTCTTCATTTTGCTCAAGCAGCTCCCTCATCCAGTCTCGAAACTTGACCTTTCAGTAGCGTCCTAACACTACGCTTGCCAAGAGTCGGTCTACGCTTCAAACCAGCCTGCTTCAACGGCCATCGGTCCTACTGGGTGGTAGATTCGATACTGAGCTGTCTAAGTAGGTACCACCGCAGTGCCAGATATCGTCCCGTGAAACAAGTGTTATGCGCTTTTGTTTCGGGATGAAGGCACGATAGCTAGTGGAATTCCTGGGTACAAGAGACCTAACATCTGTTGTCTCGGGTGTCGGGAGCAGTGCGGCGTTGATGGAGGATATTAACTGTCTATCAATTGTTGGTCTCCTTCAATGCCGCTGTCATGGTTAGGTGTATCACTCACTCGTACCATCAGGTGAGTGTCCTGACCGTCCTGTACACATATTACATAAAAAACATAACAGGCCCACTGTCACTTCAACTTGCTAATCTGGCGAGCTTGGTTGATAGCTTAAGTTATGATAATTTTTGTTTATGTGATTAAGTCAAGAGGGATGGTCCGTTCGCTCAACTAGGTAAGGGATTAGACGACCCCTCTGGTATAATGGTTGTGATGTCGGCTATTACAACAAGAGTTCTGGGTTCGATCCCCAGGCAAAAGGTACAAACATTTGTGTGCATGGACATCTCTGATTGTATTGGTGTGGGCGTTTTCGATGTGTGTATTTAAAAATAAGATTTATAAGTATGTTTATCCGTTGTTTAATAATATTACAAGCTAATGCTTAGTTTGGTGCTAGATGGCGTTGTGTGAATGTCAGTGGATATTTATTTATTTATATCACTGCTTCATCGGAGAGTTGTGGGTTCTAATCCCACGGGGGCACTGCTCAGTGATAGTCAGATTGTGCGATTTCTCTTAGCTCGGTTAAGTCCTTTAGAGCAAAATTTAAAAAAGATGATTCTGTGCTTCATTCCCGGCTACAATCTAAGGCTGGTAGTCGTTTACAACCACCAATCCATATGGGCCTACGCAGTGGCGTGCACACCATATATGCAGTGCATACCCTATGCGTCCAGACAACCCGGAAAATCGACATCATATGAAATGATTCCTACTTATTCGCTCATTTTACTCTACAAATTAAAAACCATAGACAATCTGCTGTCATCAACAGCACTCAATTTGACAAAAATGTAAATTATTTATTGTTTTTGCTCTCTTTGCATACCCTACTCATAATCTACGTATGGGCCTACGTGGAAGGTCACGACCCTGAAGCTTTTCCCTTACAGTAGGACGGTATAGGATGATAATGATTAAATGTATTATTGATATACTATGTATAACCATACATAGTCATATAATCATAATATATTACTATATACATTAAGGGTCTTTACATATTATACATAGAAAACACCCTGACAATACAAACAGACATGATCATGCACACAAATTTTGTAGCGCCCGGGGATTGAACTCGGAACCCTTGGTGCAATAGCCAACGTCTCAACCATTACACCAGCAGTGGATCGTCTATGTAAACCAACGCTAGAACACTAGACCACGAATTTAGTTGAGTGTAAAGTGTTATTAGAAATAAAGGTAACAAAATAAAAAGACAGCAAAACCAAAATACATTTATTGTTTATCATCAAACGAAAAGCTTAAAACTAACGTAATCAACCATAGACCATTTCAAGATAATTAAATATTTAAATTATTTTTAAAACACTCAATGAGCAGGAAGGTTCAATAAAAAATGCCAGTGATGTTAATACCCACATTTTAATATAAAATGTGTTGATAATCACAGATCGTTGGAAACATTGTCACTAAATAACAACAAAAATAAACAAAATGGCCGAAAAGATTTCTCATAAATTATGTATAACAGAATATAGCAAAAATTAATTATGCTGTTAAAAATGATTTTATTTCATTAATGATTTGGATTAAATAATATCCAAATGCAAAAGATGCTGACATAAAGTCAATCAAAAACAAACAACTAAAATTTAAGAACATTCTAAAATTGGATTTCAATAGCAGGCCATAGATTTATGCATTTTAATAGCGGCAAGACAACATAAAACTTTAAGGCCTTGGACAGAATTCTTTTAAAAATTAATTTAACAACACACAAATAACAATTTTAATAAAATTAAGATTGCAATATGTTACTACTTGACCATAAGGTGACAAATTAACATACTTAAAAAATACCTTAAGCTATCAGTGTAAGAATCAAAATAACCTAAAAACAAATGGCTACAGGAGTTGCAAATGCGTCACGGAGTCACCATCACACTTTTCCTTTCAAATCGTATTTAGTTTCATCGGCATTCCTGCAAGCAGAATTATATGGCCTTAGTTTGAAAAATCATATCGAATCTTATTATGATATATTATTTAATGTGATACTAATTGGGAATTGTTCATCTGTACAATAGAAGTACTAAAACCAAATAATAAGTACATTTCAACATACAACACTACATAAAATAGAAGTATATAGTAACATAAAAACAAATAAAACAATAAGGAGATAGAAAGAGGCAGAAGAAGTGTAACACGTAAAGAAATTTAAACTCTCTTTATAAAATACGTACATAATAAAAAAAAATGTAAAACCTAGAACACTAATTATTTAAAATCTAGAACCTATATTAATTAAAGCGTGCATCCAGCCAAGGAAGTAAGTAACTAATTCACCTGATACAGTTCAGCTTTAATTTAATTACCAATTGCCCATAAAAAATATTGTTCATTGAAAGATATGATTAATATATCAATATGTGAAATTAGGAAATAAAATAGGCAGCATGCACTTGTATTTAAATACCATAACCAAAATATACACGCTGTGATTTATTCAGTAAAATATACTTATATAATTATTGTAACACAATCAACTGTGTTCAAAACTGCTGCAATTTGTATTATTAATTCCTTACGTGCTTAGTTCAAATTAATACATCTATACTAAAAATATTTTTAAATTGATAAACGTATCTTTTTTACCTGAAACATTTTTAAATAAAGCATTTTACTACAATGATTTAATACTGGCAATAAAAAAAGTAAAAGATACATCTCTTTGCTAAATTAATCTTAAAAAAAAATTAATTTCGCGACAATCTCGCTTCAACTAAACACAATACATACCAATTAGTGGCGACCATAAAGTACTCCCGCCCATCGTCACTCCTCGACACTATGGACCCATTGTCACTACTGTCAACTATCACAAACTCTTTGCCCTTTCTGGAATGAATCAACGACAAATATTTTTCGTTTTAACAAAACAGTTTTAATTTAAATGACCCCTCTATGCTTTAGCTTGGATCCGCGATCTAGCGTTCCCAGTTTAAACGGCGCGTTCTGAAGCATGAGGTTTGACGGTTATTTGAAAATGGTTATTGTGTTTTATTTTTTTGAGAATGCGTGTAATGCCAGTGTTGGTTCCGTTGTGTTATTTTTTGGAAAACGTTTCTAAGTATTCTGCAGAATTTTGATCCGTATTCTTCTTTCGAATATTCATAATATTCAGTTATTTGATTGAGTCTTTCTTCTCATAATCGGAATTTAATACTTCCTTATATTTTACGACTATTATACAAATCCTCTCTTTAACTCCGTGAGTAAAATCATTTTTCCAGCAGATCTTGCTTGATATTTAGATAGTTTCATCTTGTCTCCAATTCTTGTATCTTCATAAATATCTGATCGTTACGTTCTTCCTTATAGTGATCATAAATAAGTACTAGTATTGCGTATTACTAGTCAGTTCTCTCAGATAAATTTATATTTCGTTTTGCATTCAACAATGTTTCTAACATCTCTTATCAAGTCTTCCAAACAGAAAGTAAAGACACGTAGTATATAAATGTAGTGTGAAGAGTAGAGTGTTATGGAAAAAGCTTAGAAGCTATGTTAGTAGCCCATCACCGACACACGTAAGCACACGGTAAATGACATCACACATCAAAAAACGTATCCCAAGAAATGTATAAAACAACAAACAAGTAATGTAAATAAAAAGAAATCAAGAAGAAAAAACATTTCCAATCAGCCAGTATGTTGCGTCACGTTTCGTATTTAATTAATGATTAGCCAAAGAGTACGTAAATTCGAGGAGAAATAGATATAAATAATAATAATAATAAGGAAGTCAACATACAAAATAGCTATGAAATATATGCCATATTTTTGTAACTATTCATAGTTCGTAAAAGCAGTTCTATTGAGAATTATTTTTGAGGTTACATAGGATTTCCCGTTGCAAGTTGTCGTATTCCTTGGAGCCTTTACGTACCAAAAGTCGCATGTCATGTTGACTATATATAAAATGAACGTAAAATTCTATATTTAAGAAACAAGTGTACTCTATTGCACATTAAATTTCGTTAGAGAACCAAACAAAAAAAAAGAAATGCGGTTATTTATACATATGATTCGTAACCCAAAAGATCTGATTATAACAACCATATGGATGTGACACAACATACTAACATACATCCTCAACTTTAGCATACCTGTAGAATACATAATGCTGCAGCATGAAGAACACATCGAACACCAAACTGAACAGTCCCAGGCCCAGTTTGACCACGTCCCCGAATATGGACATCTTGTCGTTGTAGTTGTACGCGTTCAACGCCATCTGGAGGATCGAGAGGAAACCGCCCACGAAGTCCAGGAAGATGTTGCCGATCGACCAGCCCACTGTGGACTTGCGCTTGTAGTTCATGTATGCCTGCAATTCAATGAAATTTCATAGGACTTTAAAGGCATTGTATGGCGACAGAATTGGGTGAGATTGAATTCTTGACATGCTTATACATGGGACTGCTTAGGACATCCTCAAATATTTGACGACCCATTTGGTGCGTTGAGACGTCGGCTGCAACACCAAGGGTTCCGGGTTCGATATCCGGGCAGTACAAACATTGTGTGCGTGAACATATCTGTTTGTATTGGTCTGGGTGTTTTCTATGTAGAATATGTATGAGTTTACAAAAAAAAATTATATAAGTATGTTTATCCGTTTTTTTTCCAACTGACTACTGCTTTTGGCCGCAGATGGCCTTTACCGGCTTGATGCTTCACCGGGCAATTGCGAAGCGCAGATGGCTCTCAGCCTTAAATTATCCGTTGTTAAAACCCATAATACAGGCTTCACGCTTAACTTGGGACTAGATGGCGCTGTGTGGATGTCAATATCTACTTATTATTTTATTATTATTTATATAGGACTTTTTAGGCATTGTATGCGATAGAATTAGTGTGGTCGGATTCCTGACACTCCTTGTATAAGAGACTACTTATGACATCTTCATAAATTTGACGACCTATTTGGTGTAATGGCTGAGACGTCAGACGCGTCAGCTTTACGCGGGTTCCGCATCGATCTCGGACAGGACAACATTTGTGTGCATGAACATGTTTTGTATGTGTATGGTGTTTTCTATGTATAATATGTAGGTATGCGTTTCCAAAAAATGTATAATAAGTATGTCTTTACAGAAAAACAATGTATATACGTATGTAGTTGCTAAGTTACTCATATTACACAGGCTAAATGCATAGCTTGGGACAAGATGACGATGTGAGTATGTCAATGGATATGTATTATTATTTTACATGAGTCGTCTATAAAGAACTAAAATCAGTTTATTCGTTTTCACCTGCGGGCAATACTTGATGAGCGTGATGCACAGCTTGATATAGCTGCAGTAGTAGAGGAAATCCAGCCAGTGGACGACGTGGGCCGTGGCCAAAGCGGCGGATACCACCACAACACCGACGAACACGCCGAGTAACCCCCGACCAGCGTTTGATACCCGCTGGGAGTCGCGCTGTAAATTTATCATGATATTTTACGACTTGTACTTAGCCCTTTTACCACCGCAGTTTTATGCATTAAACAGACACAATAGATTTTATTTTGTGTCTGGAATCTCGGTTAATAGGTAAATGTGTCCACTGCAAGAAACAGGCCATCCACAACAAAGCTATTGTGAGATTAAACGGGATCGTTCATTATACATTTCACAGAATGGTATACATTTCATAAATGGGTATGCATTTCATACATGGATAAACATTTCACTACATTTCATACATTGGTATACATTTCATACATGGGTATATATTTCATACATAGGTATACATATATATTTACAATAATTTGATCGAACCAAAGTGATCAAAGACACACCTCATACATAAAGCACTGGGCGATGGTGACGAGAGTGGCCAAAGCAGCGTGCAGCGAGAAGAAAACATCGTTCAGTTGCACCGGGTTCAAGCCGCGCGGGTTCCGTCTGATATACTCACCCTGGAATATACAAGTTGCAGATAATGTAATGAATTACGTTAAGAAACCAATTAAAAACTATAGACAAATAATTTTAAACAAGAAATAATTTAATTTAAGTTTAAAAAGTTAACAATGACGTCATAGTCAAGCATAATTTAGACGACCCATTAGGTGTTGCGATTGAGAGATCGGCTGCAAGGATTCCGGGTTCGATCTCCGGGCATTACAAACATTTGTATGCATGTACTAGTCTGTTTGTAATGGTCCGGGTGTTTTCTATGTATAATATGTATGTATTTACAAAAAAAGTATATAAGTATGTTTAACCGTTGTTGTATCCATGATACAGGCTTCACGCTATACTTGGGGCTAGATGGCGCTGTGTGTTACTAATAAACAAGTAAGAAAAATGCATTTGAAAAAAGAGGATGTACTATTTTATTTGATCACATATTTTTCTATCTTCTATTCTTTATTATCTTATTCTATTCTTTATGTATATTCTATTCTTTATTATGTTTCTATCGCCTGTGTTTGTCGTTTTATTATTTGCTTAATTATCGTGTATGTAAATGCATCCTTAATGCTCATGGACTCCCAAGTGCTTTAAAGAGCTAGTATTCGATCTATCACAATCAACAATTGGATAAAGTAGTGGCGTGCACAGAGATTATTGGTAACGTATGCAAAGTGAGAGACACTTATTCCAAAAACAATAAATAATTTTCATTTTTGTCCAATTAAGTGCTGTTGATACCAGCAGATCAACTTTCAAATCTGTCTAGGAAATGGGTAAATAAGTGGAACTGATTTAATATGTTGGCGATTTTCCGGGTTCTTTGGACGCCACATATGTACTATTTATTTGCATATATGGAGTGCACACTACGTGGATTAACCAATATCTAAAACCGCCTCACGGTAGAAATACTAGGTACTGTTATAAACCAATTACCTGGATCTCCTTTGAGAAATAAAGGCCGCAGTTGAACAGCGAATACATGGCGAAACCCATGATGTTCAAGGCCAAAAAGTCAAAATTGAGTCCAACCACGCTCTTGCGTTTGAAATTCGTGTAGATCTGCGGGTAGAAGGAGACCGACCACGCAGCGAAGTAAATCCAGCCCATTATGTAGGAGATCACGTTGATCGCGTGCGAGTGCATCACGGCTATACGGAGGTATAACGTGTCCACGCTGGAAAACATACAATGATCATCTATAAAGTGGAAAATGCTCATGTTATTGCGTGAAAGTACATGCTGAGATAGGACCTAATTGGACTTTGCTTTAGAAACTGGTTAGTTCTTTGTTTTTTATTTTTATTTATTATCTGTCGTCACTGTATTTTATACTTTTTTTTTATTTACTGTACTTGTTCATCGTTTAATGGTAATCTTTTTTATTGGTTATGTTTCATTGTTCTTGTCTATATATTATAAACTTTATACAAGGGCGAACTTAATGCCTAGAGGCATTCTCCATCAGTTGTACCACAACGCCACGGAGAAAATTAATAATGGGTGCGATACTAAATTTTACTTTATAAGAAGAGAGAGAAAGAATAACCTTCTTCTAAAGCAACTAAAATAAAACTAGAAAGATATCAATTCAAAATACAAACATAAAACGATACTAAAAATTAGAATCTCATATGTATAATAAAACCAATCAAAATACGCACCTTTATAGTTAATATGCCAATAATAGTAATTATATTTACTCTAAGGAACCTAAATATTGTAAACACATGGTTTATTTTCTGTGGCTCCCATGGTAATATATTTTGTGTTGTGCTTTCCAATAAATAATAATATTTACCTTTTACGGAAGGACCGCATAGTAAAAGACACTTTTTGCGATGTTCCCCATTTTTGTTTAGACTTTGAAGACTAATAAAATAATTGTCCGAAAGGAAAGATGATTCCATGCTTCAGAGACTTTCCTGAAATGTGCCCAACTTTAAGACAAACTCTAAAATGGGGAGCGAGTCACAAAAGATCTTTTAGGTTGAGGTGACTACAGGTCTGTAGCCGGAATAGCCCCCGGTAACCCAAATAATAAAAAATGCTCCAGACACCACGTTAAGCCTTCGGCCCCGCCTACTGTCTGAGTATCGTAGTCGTTAAGACCCAAAAAACCGCACAGAGCCTACGTAGAGGGCGGCCTAACCATAATTATGTCAAATTAATTTTTACTCACTTGACAAAACCCGATGGCGTGACGTTAAACGTGACCTCAGACAGACCAGGACTCTTCCCGTAGGCGCATATGTCGTGGGTGTACACTGCAGTTGTGTTGGGCTCATCCACGCCCGGTATCTCCACCGTCTGCGGCACAAACTGCACCACATCGGGGTGCTGGATCTGCGCTGACACTTCCAGGGTCGTGTTGTATTGCCCACTGGGGACGATGAATATAAATTTAGTAAACTAGACTAGATTTAAACTCCGGGTGGGTGGGCCGATCCATATCGACTCGATAAGAAGAAAATTTAGTTAAGAAATATCTACCGACATTCACACACCGCCATCTAACCACAAACTAAGCATCTTGCCTGTAATATGGGTACTAAAGAACTGATAAACATACTTTCAATAATTATAATAATAACATTTACTTGTCTTCAAAACCATTCATAATACAATACAATTAACAATCAAGATAAAATACAGTTAATCAAAATAAAATAAAATTAATCAAAACAAAATAAAATTAATAAAATAAAATATTATCATAGTTTATTAAAAATACAAATAATCTGAATATAATAAAAATATTGAGATTCAAAGACAAAACGGTGTATGACTCGGTGATTGTGGTTGATCAACAACCTCTGCTATTCTATCATACCCTTTTTTAATGGAATAAGCACACAGATTTATTGATACAATCGAGCAGATACGTAAAGAAACAAGATAACTTTAAAATTTTTTCGTCCATTACTGTCCAATACAGTGCTAGATCAAATTTGTCATTAATAAGTGTTCCCTACAAACTAGTCGTTAATAGGGATACCAGATGACAGGAATTTTCCTGACATGTCCGGACTTGTAGCTTTCTGTCAGGGAAACAGGGAAAATATGTAATTGTCAGGAATTTTTAATAAAAGAAAAATATGAAATATTAAAATATTATTTATTACGCCCCTACCGCACCTATGCTTAAGTAATCGAACAGAACAGAGGGAAAAAATATTCTAAAGAGCGGGTATTTACCTACATTTACCCACTCACTAGAAGTCAGGAAATTTATTGCAAAATCAGGGATTTTTTCAGGAAAAATTTTTTTCGGGCTTGGTAACCCTAGTCGTTAATATAATTTTTAATTGAATCCATACAATAAAATCGGAATTTATACTTACACCTGTACCAGTTTGAGTAGATATGTCTCCTCGACAAGGATGTTGAGAGACTTCACGTCAAGATACATCTTGTCGATCTGGGAATGAGCTGTTGGTATACCTGTAAATTAACAATGATAAAGTAAATATCATTATCTCATCTCAAAAATTATCGGTTTTGATCATGACTATTCATATCTAATAAAAATAAATAAAGTCATGGTACATATAAAATAATACTCATTTGAACTTCCTCTTCATTTTGAAAATACAATATGTATTAAAATTAATATATTTATTTGTTAACAGTTTTCTCATGGTAAATCACTTACCATCATGTGAACCGTTTCGTTTTTCTTTACATATGAAATAAAAAAACAATCACACAAGCAAACCACTTACCTAATAACAATAGTGTAATAACGACGTGTAAAATCATTCTCTTTACACTATGACTAGAAGAGAGTCCCGGAGACCGGCTTGGGAACAGTGTGCTGCCACGCGCCATCTTGTTTTGTCCAGTTCTTTTCTGTAGACAACAAATTTAGGTATCATAATAATTTCATAGTCATTTTTATTTCACAAAAGTTTTTCAATATTTCTTACAAACTAGATTTACACTTAAGAGTTTTTATTCTTAATACTGATGGTTCTTGCACTAGACTTGAAGTCGGTATCTCAAGAATCAGTTCTCATTTTGAATTTCAAAATTATTATCCGGGTATACTCAGTGTAAGTGTTAAAGTGATATGTATGAATAGAATATAGTAATTTATATTTTAAGTTAAATGTATTTATGAAATCTTACTATTTTCTAGAATTACAAACGGTTTACTCTCTCTCTCTTCAACCTATCGCAGTCCACTTCTGGACATAGGTCTCCCCCATTTTGCGCCAGACATCCCGGACATCCGCTTTTCTCATCCAGCTTCCACCAGCGACCTTTCGCAAGTCGTCGGTCCATCGGGCCGGAGGGCGTCCTACGCTACGCTTGCCAAGACGCGGTCTCCACTCTAGAACTCGTCTGCTCCAACGGCCATCGGTACTGCGACATGCGTGACCAGCCCACGGCCACTTCAACTTGCTGATCCGGCGAGCTATGTCAGTAACTTTAGTTCTCTTACGGATTAAATCATTTCTGGTCTTATCCCTAGGAGAGACTCCAAGCATAGCTCGCTCCATTGCGCGTTGAGTGACTTTGAACTTGTGAACCAATCCCGCAGTCAGTGTCCATGTCTCACGGTTTTCTAATGAGACCAAATTTCACTCAGTGATTTACTTTAAATGTTTATCAAACAAATACTGTTTAATAGCTTAGATAAACAATAAACTTATCTTATCGTACTACTATTATCTTACGGTGAAGGAAAACATCGTGAGGAAACCTTCATGCACGCCTGCGAAGAGATTCGAAGGCTGTGTGTGAAGTCGTCCAATCCGCACTGGGCCCGCGTGGACGACTAAGGCCTAATCACCCTATACGGGTAGGCTCGTGCCCCTCGGTGGGGACGTTTAATGAGCTGATGATGATGAAACAATAAACTATCTAGATGCACAATCTCACTCAAAAAGTGTCCGTGATAAAATTATGCCCATCCGTCAGTAGAGCAAAATTTTTCTTCATAATCATGTCGCTCGCTACATGCCATAGTGACATTGTAGTACCATGAGGGCTTTTGATTTTGTACCCTTTTAATGTTGCCTTAAGGTCAAAATGTTAATAAATAATTTAATGTCATAAATATAACATGTGTCAACGTGTTAAGCTGCTCGTACATATTTTGGTTGATATTTATTTTCATCTAAGCTGACTGGCGATGAATGAATTGTTCAAATAGCATAACGTTTTTTTTTTCGAACTGACTACTGCTGTTGGCCGCAGATGGCCTTTACAGCTTCACCGGGCAAGTGGCGAGCGCAGATGGCTCTCAGCCTTAAAATTTACACAACGAGCCTAAGGGCGTCCCCGAACGGGACTCGAACCTCGGCTTAGGGCCAACAACTGATAGACAGTTATTATCCTCCATCAATGCCGCACTGCACCCGTCACCCAGACAAAAATGTTAGGTCTCTTATACCCGGTAATTTCACTAGCTACAGTGCCCTCATCCCGAAACACAAAAGTGCATAACACTCCTGTTTCACGGGATGATATCTGGCACTGCGGTGGTACCTATCTAGACGACTCAGTATCGAGTCTACCACGTAGTAACTAATTCATTAAAAATACACCACTTGATATATGATTAAGGTAAAGACTTCTCTTACAATTAAATAAAGTAGCAATTCATTCGCTAACGAACAATAGCAAATATTTTACTAACTACACTTTCGATTAGAATTGATAGATGGATGAATGGCCATTTAAGACTGAGTGATTATATTAACACCGTTATGTAATGGTTATGTTCATTAGTTACATATTATAAGCCAATGGAGGTTAGGTAAATTTTAATTAACGACGTATAATCAAAGGTATATACAACTTCAAATACAATTCCACAGGTCAAAACAATGTATACAATAAAAAAACACTAATATTTTTTTAAACATAATAATAATAAAGGCTTACAAATCCACGTTTACATGTGCTTAAGTTTCCTCGACAAGTGAAAGAGCAATAAAAAAATATGTAATTCCAACATTTTCTAGACGATAACAGTAACGAATATGGTCACGCCGTTACCTAATCGAATATCCGTTTTATTACACTAAGGCATTAAATTCTTAAATTGAAATAAAAACATATTTAAATAAAAGACAGTTCGACAAACGGAAAATGATACAATAATAATGTAATTAGACAATTAATGATATTTTAATTTTCAAATACATAAATTAATTGTCAAACAAGTAGTACATACGTACTAATACAAATCATTATAAAAATCAATTTCATATTACCAACGGTACCTGCAGTATCAACACAACATGAATTAATATACTTGCCATTGGATAGAAAAACTAACTGCACAACGAACCTCGTGACTGGTTTACCTTAAAAACACTTTGATGAATATATATGTATAAACTTGACCATACAGAGGAGAGTGAACATTAATCAGTAAATTCGACTTGATTATTATTTCAACAGGTGTTTTTAGTTTAACTTATTGCTAGTGGTTACTTGTATGTACACTTGTTTAGTCTAGGTAGACTTACTTATAAAATAATTGGCATATCTTATTTTGTTGGGTTCCAGCATTTAACTTTTGGGATCCAAGCAGTCTTGACTGCTCATAATGAATTCTACCAAATAGTATATCGAAGCATTAGACCATAGCGGCACAGTTCTTAAGCAAGTATTTAGATGAGGCCTTTGTCCAGCAGTGGAATTTATTGGTGAAGTATTAAGTGCATTTCACACATTCGTCAGTTATTTTACTAGATCGATAGTATCACTTATCCGACTTACTGCTTATCGCAGCGAACGGGTGTGCAGTCCATCTGATGGTAAATGATAATAATCGCTCATAGAAAGCATAAGTAAGAGTATACGTGTAAGAAAACTCTTAGTCAACTCAGTCTTAAATGGCCATCTCCATCCATCTATCAATTCTAATCGAAAGTGTAGTTAGTAAAATATTTGCTATTGTTCGTTACACGTAGACACGTAAACACGTGTACGTATCCTTTTTAATAACTTTATTCCATTTATAATACATTGGTGGTTAGGTTACTTTCGAACTTTTTAATTCATAAACAGCCAGTAATGTAATTATTAATTATCGAGTCCCCCCGAGCGATGAATGACAGCAGCAGGCCTCTGACAATAGATTTCCTATTGTGTCAAGAGGTCAAACGAAATATTACACTCGCATAAACTACACGTGTGACTACACTGACTGGATATCTTCCTACATTTGTCATACGCAAGGGAACTCTAATACAATCAATCATAACGATAATGTTAATCCATTGTTACCTACAATACCCAAACCTACAATATCGAAATACGTACTCATAAATAAGTTAGAACACTGCGAGTATATTAAATAAATAAAACAACATTCATAAATCTAAAAATACAATCAAACTGTTAACCAAACGTCAAAGATATCAACAGTTTAATAAAAAAGAAACCGAGGAAAGTTTAACATGAAAATAATAAAACCCTAATGCTGTATTAAAATTTTCTCTTCTCATGGGTTTGATGTCCCCTTTTGTTACATTGTAAATAATATAAACCGTAATACTGGAGTCACTTTCTTTGGAAATCGATATTATGAAAGAGAAATCTCCTGCAATATCCATGTTTAAAATATATATATATATATATATAAACACTTGAATTGCTTCTACTCATTATCACAAAAAAGAAAGTTTGTAATAATGAATGGGCTTATTACTATGGCTCTAACGCAAAATGTATTGAACGTATTTGATGAAATTTAACAATTATATAGCTGACGCAGCAGAATTACACATAGGCTATACTATTATTATTATCCCTGAAATACCTCGGAAACAGAAACTTTTCGGGTGAAACTGCGGCAAACTGCTTTTCATATTTAATTAAGTCAAAGGAGAGGATTTTAGCTGTCTCCTAAACTCCGGTTTAGTGTGCCAAAAACCAAAGCGTTCAAGATAGCCTTGGTGTCCTTAAGGACGTGCACTGGGTCCCCAGCTTTACCAAGTTCCAAAATCCAAAAACTGCTTAACAAAACCTATATTTGAGATTACGTATATTAGGATTATTTGAACCTTGTGCCATTTCTTGTGGCCTTATTATTCATATCCCAAGTAAGTTTGGAAAAACTGAAACGATGATTTTATTTGGATATACTTATGGATTTGAAATCATTTTAAAAGGCCTCCACCATTTTTGTAATTACTCTCGTATCGAGAAAATTTTGAAGGTCCCTTATTCCTTATATTGATCCTGTATATTACCATGAATATTTGTAATTTAGTGAGTTCCTAACTAATTACAGCAGCTAAATCGTCAGATGCGTTGTAATATTATTAATATGACTGTCCTCTCTCTCTCTCTCTTCAACCTATCGCAGTCCACTGTTGGATATAGGTCTCCACCATTTTGCGATAGCTATCCCGGTCCTCCGCTTTACATCCAGCCTCCACCAGCTACCTTTCGCTAGTCGTCAGTCCATCGGGCCGGAGGGCATTTTACGCTACGCTTGCTAAGACGATGTCTCCACTTCAGAACTCGTCTGCTCCAACATAAATATTATTATTTGATATTTATTTGGCTTTAATAAACATGTTGTGTTCGCCACACAAGCATTTGCTAGCAAGAAGGGATCGAACACAATATAAGCCCTTAATCTTGATAAAACGGTCGTCCTACATCGCCTATTATCGTCGGACCTTGAGATTTTGACTGAACGTCTGTCAACACCATAGATTTCCCAATACAGGAGATGGGGCAAGCCGCGTTTTTAAGTGCGACAAATGTAAGCTCAACGAGCATACACTGGCTGCCAGTTTACGCTCTGTGAGACGAGTCAAGACGCACGAATATTAGAAGAAATTACCGTTTTTTTCCAAAATGCCATCCTGTGCAATTGTAACATGCCATCATCGCAATGAATCAGTAAATTTACCAAGAAATATAATAACTTTTCACAGGTAAGAACCGAAAAGAAATTGCGACACTAGGACTGCCTATAAACTTGGCGGCTTGTCCAGTCTAATTGTATATTCGGATGTCTGTGGTCAGCACACTTTTAACACTCAGGATTCAATTACACAAATAAACATTTGTCTGCCTGGCCCTACTGTTTGTATTTTCTGAGTGGTATTTCTTATGTGTATAGAATGTATACAATAAAAAAAACCTTTAGTTTATTTAATCTTGTTTAGTTCCAATATTATACACTAGTTTCTTAGTTGTGAGCTCAAAGGCGTCATTTGATTTTCCCTTGGATTATCAATATGAATCTATGAAATTATATTTATCGTATAAATTCAACTTTATAAATGTCTTTAAATCAAAACTTGCATTTGACATTAAGCCGCATTAATTTAATACAATCATATCGCGTTTCAATGACAACTTTCATCGGATCATCTTATCGAATAAATCCATTTGCAATCCATCACGTGGACTGTCTACGTAGAGCCTAACTTACATAGAATTCATTATATCCGTCATATCAACCAAACATTTCATCACAAAACTTTATTTGAACAGACGGATCCTATTTGATTCTTATGCAATTAAAATTGACTTTTGCGTATTGTATAAGAAATGTTATTGGCCTTGTACACGTAATATCACATTCGATACGGTTTGTGGTTGTAATTAAACACGTATACGCGATCAGCTTAACAACTATCTAGGGACTGTCTAGAAGTATCTAGAAAGATTTATTCAGTTCGATGACTTGAAACATATTCTCGTGAATGCAATGCAAAAGTAGTACATTTTCAAAGGGAAAACTTTTTCATCGAAAGCCTAAAGACGCCCATTATATTTAGCAAAGAGACCTTTACCAGATCTATTTATGAAAGTGCTGACGTTTATCCAGAAAGCTGAAGTGCGTCTAGATCATACTTTTTCCAAAGTAAAACAGTAACAGCAAGATAAACGCTCGGTTTATAATATTATAGCAACATTAAGGCAGTTCTAATATAATAAGCCCCATGATCCTATCAAATCTTCGAAAAGAAATATAATTCTCACCTTCGAAAAGCACGATAGGCGGCTGCGAAACATTATAGAATTAGTATTCTTAATGACGTTCTCTTCTCAAATCAGCAATTAATTTTGTAATTTAAATTGCAAGATAGTTACACTTCAGTCAATGCGGCTTCTCTAATTCGACCAATCGCAATCCACTGCTGGACATAATTACGTCTCCCACATATTGTGCCAGACATACCAGACCTCCGCTATCCTCATCCAGCGTCCATAAGAAACTTTTCTCGGCTTAGAATAATATTGTTTTTATTTATTCCCACCCACTTTTTCCGAAGTACTCAGCCCTAACTGCAGTCCCCATTAAACGGTACACTTAAGGCCTGGTTAGTGGGACACAGGGCAAAAAGTGGTTGATCCACATGAACATCACATGCTATTAGGGTGTTCACTCTTCCACACTAATAAATCACATAATAGTACTATACCTTTAGTAACAATTAAATTAAGTATGAATTTTGTAGAAAAACTAGAGAAAATCTATGAAAACAACAGCAATTCTAATTCTAAAAGTATATGTCACATTTTATTTTTAATCATCAGCTCATAAAACGTCCCCACCGAGGGGCACCCTACCCGTGTAGGGTGATTTTAGGCCTTAGTCGTCCACGCGGGCCTAGTGCGGATTGGACGACTTCACACACAACCTTTGAATCTCTTCGCAGGCGTGCATGAAGGTTTTTCCTTCACCGTAAGAGCGCCGGATAACGTACATATAATTTCGAAAATTCGAAAACACATTGGTACGTGGCGGGATTTGAACCTCAGCCCTCCCGGTAGGAGGGCGACAGTCCACACCATTGAGCCACCGACGTTCTTATTTACACATTTTATTTTTAATCGCCCATAAATATAATATATGATAAACTTGTATCGTAGGTATGTACAAGTACCACACGAGACCTTTACAATGAAAAAAGAATTTACTAGGCCAATCCTGTCCATATTATACAAGCGACGTAGTGCAAACAACTTTGGAATTTTTAAGCAGTAAATTATTTCAAACAGAGTCCAAACTGCTAAGTCGGATGTGGGACAAGTCCGCTGTTTCGCATGGTAATGAATGAGGATACTTTTTATTGGGTAGATAAGATATTTGCATAAAAAGTTTGCCTGTTGGCTTGAGGTAATGAGGTTTGTTAAAAATATATAAGTCATACACCCACAACATACAACATACGACCTTTCAGGAAGAGATTGTCAGCTACGATCTTAGATGAACAATAAACTAACTACATATATGCATAATATCACGTGATGGGTTATGATTATGATTCATTGTGAATATAATTCTTAGTGTATATGAATTACTAGCTTTTACGTGCGACTTCGTCCGTGTGGAATAGTTACTTTAGCCTGACGCTCTCTTTAACCCGCTACTTTGTTCATATAGGTATGTTAAAACTGCGATATCTCATAAGATATTAATTTAAGTTGAATTCTGTAAAGGGCAATTTCGTTTAAATATATAAAGTATTTATTTGGATAAGGATTATTATCATATTTACTAAAACACCTTCGCAAATGATACATTATTTTAAAAAAAATTAGCATAAAGTATTTTATTGGGAGCTAACCTTAAAAGATGAGATATGCTGTCGCAGACTTTTTTTTATACCTTTAAAAGGGGAACAATACTCTCATACGCGACTTTTGCGAAACTTTAACCACTCTTGACAGATATAGAAACGGCAAGATTGGTTTACTTTAGTTATTTTCATAGTGTCATATGGTCTACTGTTGTGGGGCTCGGCTGCCGACATTAATACAATATTTGTGCTACAAAAAAGAGCTATTCGTTTTATCTACAACCTAAACCACGTGACTCTCTTAAGGAACTTTTAAAGAAATAAATATAATGACTGTAGCATCGCAATATATTTATGAAAATTTAATTTATGTTCGTAAATACTATAACACCTTTAAGAAAAAATGTGATTCAATTTTAATACTAGGAATAAAAACAAACTTGCTGTTCCGGACTTGAGACTACATAAAATAGGTAAATCTTTTATAGGAAGACGTATAAAGTTTTTCAATAAGGTACCGCAAAATATTGTAAAGTTGCCCTTTCATATGTTTAAAGTTACAATCAAACAACACCTTTCTAAAAAAGGTACTACTACACTATTGACGAATATTTATGTGATAAAAATCCGTGGTCTTAACTGCTCAGCTATTTCAGTGTTTATGATATATTGTTACATTAAGGAATTGTTTTTAAAAAGGCTACACTGTTGAGTTTTCTTGGGTGCTTCTTTCTCAACAGGCCAAACCACTGAAGTGCTTTTTTTTTTTCAAAGCATCAAAACTCATATCTTTAGTATTTTAATCGTTTTTTATTATATTTTTGTATATTTTTTGACGTTCATAAGTGCTTTTTGTAAGCCTAAATGTCTTTGACTTTGACTTTACGCAGCGTACGCAGCGGGAGCTCCAAGTATGAAAAAATCCCCCCGATTTTGAAACATTCTTCATTGCTGCTCCGCTTCTATTGCTTGTAGATAGACACATGAACACTTTATTGCTCACAGTTTACAAAGAATTCATAAACACAGAAAAGTCAATCATATAGTGGGTAAAAGTGGCCTTATCGCTACAAGCGATCTCTTCCAGACAGTAAGTAGCAGTTAATTAAACAATTCGTATGGGAATTTCAATACCGCAAGGCTATTTATCCTAAATCAACCGTGAAGGTTGACGTTGCGGACAATTAAATTACAATAACAATACTGGCTGCATTCTTTGTTTATATAGTAAAAATATAGTTTAATGAACATAGATACACTTAGGGTTGCCTGGTTGCCATAACTAATGGCCGAACTGGCCTGCGAATTGGGCCTAACATATAGAAAATATGACACTGCCAGTCCTGGATTAACCCTTAAGCAAATTAAGCACTAGCTGGGCCCCACGTCCAGGGGGGCCCCGACGAAGCACAAAAAAATTAAACAGGTTTACTGGGAAATCATCATCAGTGAATGCCCGAAAAAGCCGCAAGGCGCATTTTTTTTTGTAAATAATAAATATAGGTATTTATTTTTGTTTTTGTGGCACTTACTCCACTTCTAAGGTACGTTTATATTTTTCATCTTATTTACACAAATACTAATGTTTTTCAATAGAACCTATGCGCGCACTGCGATTATGTTCGGTGAAAAATTATTTCATGCAAAATCGACTTCCGTTTTTTCGCAGTGCGCGGATTCGAGTATGTTACTCTCGTTTTTTTTAATCGTGTAGGTTTTTTTAAAGACAAATTCTTGTTCTTTTTCTCTTCGCGAGTGGACTGACCCCACACAAGTCCCTGTTTCAGTTTTGAAACCGCTTCACGGCCTTTGACGCGGTTTTTGATTAACGACAATTCGAAGCGGCCGGGACCGACGGCTAAACGTGCCCTCCGAAGCACGAATCGTCTTTCTTTTAGGAGAAACAGGTGATATAGCCTGCAATGTCCTAACCTAACTGACAAAACTAACACTCACAAGTGAAAAATCATTACCTATGTTGTCAACTACTGCGCTATGCTACTAATTCCTGTTGACATACTGACAGGGGGGCCCACAAGTGTGAATTGCTTAGGGCCCGAGTAGTCTTAATCCGGCACTGGACACTGCTATTATAAAAGAAAAATCTATCGATGTTTTATAAACTTTTGGCGAACAAGCAATCAAAATTTTTTGGAAAACAATAAATGGCATTAATCTATTAGACTGTCTATAGGTAGGTACGGTACATTTCAAACGAGACAACTTAAAAGACAGCCTTATGTATCTATAGGTCGGGATACAATAAAACCCGAATTAATCTATTACACATAAATAAAATTGAAGTGTCTGTTTGTAATATTGAAATAACATTTTTTTCTTTATTCATATGAACTAAATGAAGCGATTTTAGTCTTAGAATATCGTATAACGGGGGTAATTCCACGGGGAACACTAGTATATTTATGCAACGTACCGGCAAGCACAGCGTAGACAATATAGACAGATGACCTGAAGAAGGTTGCAGGTAGCCATCGAATGCAGATAGCTACCGACCAGTGGACGACAAAGTTATTAAGCGACATCTTTATCCAGCAGTGGACATATTGAGAATAAAATGATTGTTAATCAATCAACTTCAATTAATTTAATTATATATTTATGTTTTCGTTTTTCTCACATGTTTTACATAAATGTTGTATCCAGATAAGGTACTGTTTTACTCCTAATTCTTTTCATAATAGGACTACCGTATTTGTATTTGTTATTGTAAACACAGTAGCCTTAAAATATCTCACTTGCCAATTCGTTGTAGCTCACGTACATTTTACTCGCAAGTCGTCGACCTTTATTCATATCCGCGTGCCCATTTACTATGCAGTTTCAACATAATTGAAACGAGTGCTGAGCCGCACCTGACATTCGAGATTTAAGGACTACCACGAATCAATGACACCGAACAAAAAAATATATAAAAACTAGTTAATAAAAATTTTAATGAGCACATACATAATTTTGAAATTTCTCAATGGTAATGCGATTATTTATCAGTTGACAAACTAACTTAAATTGTCCCTTTCAAGTTTCACTAAAGACAATTGAGCTCATGTTAACTTAAGGTTGAACTAAAGACAAAAACCTTATCTTACCTAACTGAAGGTAGTCACATGTTCACCCCTTTTATGATTTATTTATGCCATCTGATGACTGCAATTGTTGCCTTCATTCGAAATCATTAACTTAATAAAAGTCATTTAAAGCAAGATTGTTATTTATCGCGAGAATAATTAATAAAATTGGGTTACCATACAAATGGCCTAACAGCCTAATTTCCTTTAAGTTTCATGCCTAAATAATATTGATTCATATTAAAAGCAAGTCTTTATAAACGTAGTAGATAAGTCATTTATTGATAAAATGCTAGATATGATCACATGTCTGGTGGATTTGGTGAAATTGTATGAATACGAAGTATGAAAAAAGTTATTGAAATAATTCGATGTCGTGAGTTAGCAATTCTATATTTAGGAAATTAGTATTTTGTTAAAAATCTTAACCGACCAAAGCGACCAAAGGTTGCTTTTTGTGAGAAACCCACAATAAATTCAACATCGAATTACAATTGAATCAAAAACTAGGTACAATGAAAATAAACTTGTCCTTTCCGGTTAAGGACTTGTGATACGCACACATACATAAGTAATCAACGAATGAAAACGAAACTTNTATTAGACTGTCTATAGGTAGGTACGGTACATTTCAAACGAGACAACTTAAAAGACAACCTTATGTATCTATAGGTCGGGATATAAAACCGAATAATTATTACACATAAATAAATTGAAGTGTCTTGTTTGTAATATTGAAATAACATTTTTCTTATTCATATGAACTAAATGAAGCGATTTTAGTCTTAGAATATCGTATAACGGGGTAATTCCACGGGAACACTAGTATATTTTATGCAACGTACGGCAGCACAGCGTAGACAATATAGACAGATGACCTGAAGAAGGTTGCAGGTAGCATCGAATGCGATAGCTACCGACCAAGTGGACGACAAAGTTATAAGCGACATCTTTATCCAGCAGTGGACATATGAGAATAAATATTGTTAATCAATCAACTCAATTAATTTATTATATAGTTTGTTTCGTTTTTCTCACATGTTTTACATAAATGTTGTATCCAGATAAGGTACTGTTTGCTCCTAATTCTTTCATAATAGGACTACCGTATTTTATTTGTATTGTAAACACAGTAGCCTTAAAATATCTCACTTGCCAATTCGTTGTAGCTCACGTACATTTTACTCGCAAGTCGTCGACCTTTTTCATATCCGCGTGCCCATTTACATGCAGTTTCACATATTGAAACGAGTGCTGAGGCACCTGACATTCGAGATTTAAGACTACACGAAATCAATGACACTGAACAAAAAATTATAAACTAGTTAATAAAAATTTTACTGAGCACATACATATTTTGAAATTTCTCAATGGTAATCTGATTATTATCAGTTGACAAACTAACTTAAATTGTCCTTTCAAGTTTTACTAAAAGACAATTGAGCTCATGTTAACTTAAGGTTGAACTAAAGACAAAACCTTATCTTACCTAACTGGACTGCAATTGTTGCCTTCATTCGAAATCATTAACTTAATAAAAGTCATTTAAAGCAAGATTGTTATTTATCGCGAGAATAATTAATGAAATTGGGTTACCATACAAATGGCCTAACAGCCTAATTCCTTTAAGTTTCATGCCTAAATAATATTGATTCATATTAAAAGCAAGTCTTTATAAACGTAGTAGATAAGTCATTTATTGATAAAATGCTAGATATGATCACATGTCTGGTGGATTTGGTGAAATTGTATGAATACGAAGTATGAAAAAAGTTATTGAAATAATTCGATGTCGTGAGTTAGCAATTCTATATTTAGGAAATTAGTATTTTGTTAAAAATCTTAACCGACCAAAGCGACCAAAGGTTGCTTTTTGTGAGAAACCCACAATAATTCAACATCGAATTACAATTGAATCAAAACTAGGTACAATGAAAAAAAACTTGTCCTTTCAGGTTAAGGACTTGTGATACGCACACATACATAAGTAATCAACGAATGAAAACGAAATCTTGACAGATCAGGTTGATCAGGATCACCGTGCAATGACCCACCTGTCTACCAATCGTGGCCTACATAATGTATTCTACAGGTTAAAACTGCAGTCGTAAGCTAAAAGGCAGTAACTGACAAACAAGTTCTTATTTTTTTACGTCAAAAAAATAATAAGACCACCAAATTCCTAACCTGATAGTAAGTGACATGCGATGACAGATAAGGCAGTACAAAAAGAAACCCGACAGTTGAAACTACACATGTAAGGACTCTTATCCCCAGTAATTTTACATTATATTTCGCTGTCAGTCCTGACTAGAATCTCAATATCATAGTCGATTACACCCAACAGAAGAAAGAGAAAAGAAGAAACAAAGACATTATTTCTTATGTTTGCATTGAGCCTGGGTTGTTGCATCGGGTTATGGATCGATATCCCTATAACAAAGATGTGCAGGAAAACCTTTTCCCCGAAATGTGATGGTATAGGCTGCTACAAGTAACGATGAAATAGGGACATTCCAATTATAATCCAAATTTAAACATTCATCAGTTGGCTACGTTTTAGTATAAGGAGAATAGTCTTCGCTTTTTTCCACAAACAACATTACTCGCTGTGGGACATGAATGTGGACGCTACCTAATATGTCGCGAAAGCCCTGACAGCTTTCATTTAAGATTAAAGTCAATTGATTCTCGTTAGTTCATCTCTTGCATTGAGTACCATGTCGGTACAGTCAGTAACAAAAGTAAACATTTGAAACCCTTGTCAAATTCATGTCTTTTTATACTAAGAATGAGTTTTTTAGCGGGAGAAATTGTGTGTTAGTTGGGTTAGGTGGCGTAGCGAATAGTACGTTTGATTGAGAAAGACCTGTGCCCTACAGAGGGACGTTACATAATGAAGATAAAGACTTCACTGAGATATACTGCAGTACTGTTCTAGTCATTATAGGTGCCTAACTGCTAGGCACCTATAATGCGAATTATATTTAAGAATTATCTTACTACAAATCAACTAGCGAATACCTGATATCAACCGCAATATAAAAAGACCTAAATGCATAAGGGCGTCATCAAATTATACACTGAAACCTGCCAATCAAGAAAAAAACAGGCCGGTCAAAAAGCCGTTAAAGACACCACATTTTTGTTTTCAATTTATAAGAGTACAATCGCGCACTAATTTCTTTTTATCCACTCATTAATTCATATTCCAATCATATTCAGAATTCAAATATTTTTTTCAAATTGTTTCTCTTCGTGTAAGTGTATGTTCGAGTATTCCGTTTGAAATAAATGAAAAAGACTGATTTTTGAGTTTGAATCCACTTGATGTCCATGTGAAAGCAAATTACATGTCGAAAAATGTTAGTATAAAGTGAGTTGAGAGAGTGCCATACTGCGGCAAAAGTGAGCCATATTGTACAGAGTGAGGTTTCCGGGGCCCCAAAACCTTCTCCGCCCTGTATTTCCCTTTTCATTTATATTTATAGGCAACGTACTAGCGACTACTTCGAGGTAAGAGTTCTACGAGGTACGGGTGTCATAAATCGGTGACATCAACAAAATAGAAAACTTATCAAATGCCTTAAACAAATTGACTCCAAATTTTACATATGCTTCTGTGTGATGACGATGATTATTGTGATCAATAGATACGAAGAATCATATTGTGATTCTTATCTATATTCGAAAAAAACTGCTTTGGAGAATTATGACTAATAAGTACTATTGATAAATATATATTTTTAAAACGTATGTTATCAATTGTCACTAAAACCTATTCAAAGTATAAGGGGACAGACAAATACATATAATTAACAACTAATAAATTGCTAGAAACACAATAGGTATAAAAATAAACAAAATATTAAAATAGAATAGTTGGCCCCAATAGAATTGAATCCTTTGTCAAATTGAAGCACCTTTACAATATTATCGTTTGTCATTGGATAATGAAATGGATCATCATCATAGCTCATGAAACGTCCTCACCGAGGGGCACGAGCCTACCCGTATAGGGTGATTAGGCCTTAGTCGTCCACGCGGGCCCAGTGCGGCTTGGACGACTTCACACACAACCTTCGAATCTCTTCGCAGGCGTGCATGAAGGTTTCCTCACGATGTTTCCTTCACCGTAAGAGCGTCGGATAACGTACATATATTTTTCGAAAATTCGAAAATACATTGGTACGTGTCGGGATTTGAACCTCAGCCCTCCCGGTTGGAAGGCGACAGTCCACACCACTGAGCCACCGACGCTATGGATATGGATAGTTTCAAATAAATAGATAACTGGATTAATGTATCCATTGTGCCAATTTCGTAAAAAATATACCAAAACTAAGGAATAATTTGAATAGGTACTGTGTATGACTTGAGCCTCACATTTTGGTAGACACCTTACATATAACTTATTATTTTAGACTACAAAAATTACATTTTCAATTCCTAGATGCCTAAACGATTTTGTTACTCAGTGTACAAATAGCACGGTCTAGGTTCAACTATCGGGGTTTCAAGAAAATTACCGAAAATCGCCTTCGAAATACCTACTTAACTGCACTTATTTAACATACTGATGTTCCTCATTTAACGTCATTCTTGTAATCAAACCTTATGTGGACAGTATCAACTTGCAACGTTTCTACCACTATTATGACTCATAATAGTGGTTGAAATAATACTGGTTGAAATAATACTGGTTGAAATAATACTGGTTGAAACGTTTCAAGTTGATATTGTCCACATAAGGCTTGATTACAAGAATGTTTTTATGAGATAACGAAAGGTTTTTAGTATAAAACTACGTAACATATTTTTTAATTAATGCGTTAATAATATGCAAAACTTGTACAAGCTGCAAGCGGGCTTCGTGTTTTTTTTATTTACGAGGCTGAGTGAGACATTTATGAAGACAAAAAATAACGAAAGTAATATCATCATACAAGTTTTAAAAATAAAATTTGTCCAATAAAGCATCTTAAAGACTTCAGCGAATTAAAATACCTTTATTTAAATCAATATCTACCACCGGGAAATGCCAAACAAATTACCGCTACGCTGCTTAAACATTTTTTAGAAAATCTTCTTAAACATACCACAAGATAATGAAAAACATCTGTAAACGATTTCCTTACTGAATGTTAGGGAAAATACACAGTAAAACGTTTCGAATAGTCTAAGTGAAGAAAAACCTGACGTAATGCAGACCTAAACACTATCCTTTTCAAACATATCTATTGGTATCATTAATATAAATGAATGTAACACGTAATTCAATCAACAAGGTAAAAGATGTTAATATTACATAAAACAATAATTGTCCTTATATTTTTCCCATAACTTCTAAGAATGATAAATCGTCAAACGTATGGAATGTCAATTATATTACTAGAGTATATACTCTTAAGTATCCACCTAGCTAACTTATAAGGATAAATGAACACACCTAGTAAAAATATTTGCAAAAAGTAAAGAACAAGAATAAATCGTTTTTTATTTAATATCAAGTGTAACAGGTAAAATCTTTAGATTTTTATAACACGTTGTCGACAATACAAACTTAACAAAAAAAAACATTAAAATATATAAAAGTCACGTTGATACTTCACATTTTGGATATCGCTTTCCGTAAAAACAGATAAAACCGGCTACAATTACGAGTAGACGTCAATGGACCTATTTAAATAAGTTGGATTTGCATTACAAAAGCCACGAATTTAGCTTACACTGACAAACATTTCTATTTGGTTCTGTATTGACATTTATTGATACATTTTTATAATTTTATCTCAATATTGCAATTTAAAATGTTTTTTGTTTACTTTTTTGTTTCCCGTGTTGTTTCACTACTTGATTTTTATTTCTTTCTGTTCTTCATGTAATTGTCTATGTAAACCTTGTAATCTGTGTGGTGTGGTCAATAAATGTTTTTATGAGTCGTATTTTCACCATAGGGCTCCAATTAACTACAGAAGATCCCACAACAGATCACTGATATTATTTTAATGTTAAAAGTGAACGGGAAGGTCAGCTGGATCATCGGGAAGTAAGTGATACGCCTGACCATGGTAGAAGTGGCAATATTGAAGGAAATTAGTAACAGTAGGTAATCATCATTTTCCGTCAACGCTGCCCTGCGCCCGTCATTCGATACGACAGATGTTAGATCTCTTGTACACGGTAATTTTACTTAGTTACTAAATACTTTGTCTGTACGAGTAGGTACATACAGGTAATGTTAGTAAACGTTGCAAAATGTATAAAAGTACAAAGTACTAAAACTGAACTCATCCGGAGAGCATGGGTTGGATTCACGGGGAGGTGGCATAGTCACTTTGAGCAGTTTCCCACAGCTAGTTATAATAATATACAAAAACCCGTAACTGTCTGAAAATAAACATTTATCCTTGCTTTGGACACGTTAAGGTCAATGGCAGGCTACTCATAAAACCACGCCAAGTCCTGAGACTTTGACGATCAGAATCTTTACACCAGGAACACATACACTACATTAGAAGAATAAATACCAAAGTACCACAGTGATTGTGTGTTCCCCAAGGATTACAACCTGGACGTATTAAAGGCAAGAGTGAATAGGGTCTTCTAGACAGGCATGATCCATCCTGGGCCGCATCATCACTTACATATACCAGGTGATATGGCGGTCAAATGCCTGTCTAAAGAAACTATTCGCCAAAATGACACAACAACCTATTATGAAACAAATAGAAAATTTTCAAACAATTTAACCATAATCACGTTCACTACAAATACCACAACACCGTCGACGCATTCGCAAAACACTAACATCCGCGTATTGACTTGTAGATCGTAGTTTGATGTAAGAAAATCAAGGTCGCTTCGTTTTAATTTAAATTCTATTCATTGAAAGATAAAGCAACAATTTGAATACAACTGGAGCCGTTTTGTCTGCTCGATACCTGAATATTTGCCACTACACCTACCTTTCAGATTTATGGCATAACATAAATAGTATTTGCACCATCACCCTCAGGTACAGATTTAAAAACCATAGGCGATCTGCTGTCAACAATAAAACTCAATTTGTCAAAAATGAAAAATGGTTTTACGATTATTGTCACTTACTTTGCATACCTTACTCATTATCTCTGCACGCCACTGATAGTCATTACAGACCATTAAATGAGCAAAACGACCGCATCAAAGTATGTAGTTAACCAGATAGTATGAATGAAACGGTGACAAAATAAATAATTGTCTCCGACAATCCAAAATAATCATCTCCATTTATCAAATCGTTCAAACAGTCCATTGCTGAACTGGACACCAAATAATGTGGTTTGGACCGTATCTATATGTAGGGGGATACTGTGATGGATTCACATTAAACATTTGTTTATTTAGGTAAATAAGAATTTAATAAATAAAGGATCCAATAGATTAGGCAAATAATATCTTAAGGGCGACATCAACGTGGTTATTTCTAACCCCCGACGCAAAAAGAGGGGTGTTATAAGTTTGACGTGTCTGTCTGTGGCATCATAACTCCCGAACGCATGCAGTGATTTCAATTTAGTTTTACTTTTTTGTATTAAAGGTGACTTATGTGCGAGTGTTCTTAGACATGTTTGATGAAAATCGGTTGAGCCGTTTAAAAGTTGTGAGGAGTGAAAGTGGGGGAGAGTAACCGAATGACTGCAAATATACTTGGGATCAGTACAATACAATGTGACCTTTAGCCTATTTATAGAAAGAAAAACTAATATAACTAATAATAAGTAAAATAGCGAACGAGCTTGATCTTAAATGTAATCTATACCCTTGCAAGAATGTCAATTGTAGTAAGTAAATTATAATATACTAAAATCTAACTTAACCTAACCTACCTATAAAAAGTATAAAATAAAAATTAAATTCAAAATTTAAAAAACCCCCGACACAAGAACTTAAGTAATTTCCCTTTAAAAAGTAAAAAATAATAAAAGAAACTTAATGTTAAAGTACCTAAGAATCTATTAATAATTCTAAAAAAAAACGTCGCGTTGGGGGACTGAACTTGATATGAAAAATATCGTAGATAAGAAAGAAAAAATTAGGAGCGGTCACCCAACGCGACTTTTTTAAGAATTATTAATAGATTCTTAGGTACTTTAACATTAAGTTTCTTTTATTATTTTTTACTTTTTAAATGGAAATTACTTAAGTTCTTGTGTCGGGGGTTTTTAATTTTTTTTAAAGTATTGTGGAACCTTCTACGTGCCCATTTTCAATAAGTCAAATGCATCTTCCTAACTAATATTTTTAATAAGGGGGCAACTTCCTTGCATTTATTTTCAAAAAGTAAAGGGCGAATACCACACAGTTATATTCAACAATTAAATGGTGACTTCTACCAGTATGTACTTTAAATTTCCAAGGGCCATACTTATATATAATCTCGCCTTATCATTACATCTTTGAAACACCGCAAGGCTTATAGGATATAGTTTAGTAATGCGTTCTCACTCAATTGCCTATAGTCAAGTGCCTGTTGAATTTAGTTCAAACATGATATGTTGTATCTTGATTAGGTGACGATATAATAATAAGTTCTTATTAAGTAGTTCGTAATAAGTTCTTATTATTTATATGCATCACGAGCTAGCGGTTGACAATCATGCACGTTATGCAACTATTGCAATAGTCACACATTAGATGTGTTCATCAGCATCAGCTCATTAGACGTTCTTACCGAGGGGCACGAGTCTAGGCCTTAGTCATCCACGCGGGTCCAGTGCGGATTGGCTGACTTCACGCACCACCTTTAAATTTCTTCGTAGACATCCGCAGGAATCCTCACGATGTTTCCTTCACCGTGAGAGCGTCGGATAAACGTACATTATTAATTCCAGTAATCGGAAAATTTAAACGGACATTGGTACGTGGCGGAATTTGAGCCTGCACCCTCCAGATAGGAAGGCAACAGTCCACACCAATAAGCCACCGATGCTCTATCAGTAGATCAGCAGAGCTGTGTTTTGTATGTATAATATGCATGTATATAAAAAAAAAACATATTTCAAGTATGTTTATCAGTTGTTAAGTACCAGTAATACAAGCTTCTCGCTTAACTTGGACTAGACGGCGTTGTGTGATTGTCAGTGGATATTTATTTATTACCTATTATTTATTTATAGCCACGAGAATTGATCCATAATTAGACGACCCATTTGGTGTTGCGGTTGAGAGGTCGACTGCAACACCAAGGGTTCGATCCCCGGGCAGTACAAACATTTGTGTGCATGGAACATGTTTGTTTGTAATGGTGTGGGTGTTTTCTATGCATAGTATGTATGTATTTACAAAAAAAATACACATATATATCAAGTATGTTTATGTTTAGTTGTTAAGTACCCGTAATACAGTAAGCTTCACGCTTAACATTCGGCTAAATGGCGTAGTATGAATGTGAGTAGATATTGATATATTCTCATTTATATATAGCCACTAAGAGATTCGATCCATAACGCACC
Organism: Leucinodes orbonalis; assembly: GCA_019425675.1. Lineage (NCBI taxonomy): Eukaryota > Metazoa > Arthropoda > Insecta > Lepidoptera > Crambidae > Leucinodes > Leucinodes orbonalis. The sequence goes on from PQWD01011374.1 coordinate 52,184, forward strand.
AAGCGGACTTTAACGACTACAATCCCTATTGTAGCCGGGGTCGACAGCTTTACGTACCCTTCTAAGCACGGAATGAGCTTCCTTTTCCGTCAGTCAGGTTCGATTCACGCAGCGACCAAAGCCAGCGCTCTGATCACCAGCCACAGAGGTAGTCATCGAATATGTGACTGAGGAATATTATATCGATGTCTTGCTTCGGAAAACACATTAAGCCTACTCTACTTACGTACGTAGGGGAGAGTGGGGTAATTGCGAACACTTAAGGGAGAATTGAAATAACACAAAATCATGTTAAACTACGAATACCATTTATTGCCAAAAGTTTACTTCAGCTAATCAACTTTCTTTTCTCATAATCAAATTAGATGTATTTTCAAAATAAAATCTGCTAATAACAAGAAAACAAAACCCTTGTATCCGGAATTACCCCACAACACGTGGGGTAATGACGAACACGGTGTGGGGTAATCTCGGATGCTTTAGTGTAATAACGGACATAGTCTAATTCCTTCTGAAATCACAGTGAAAACCCTTTGATGTGCTTTCACCACTTGTGCAAGTTTTGTGATCCCATTAATTACATTTACAGCATGTAGGTAATCCAGTTTTCATCTGAAGGATCTTCATACTTCTCATCACAAATAAGGCATTGATACTCTTGTCTGTCGAAGCTCTTTTAATGACTTCTTCTTGAGCTCCGCTTTTTCAAAATTGTCTTCTGCAAAATTAAATGCTTTATGAAGATTTTTCAATACTGTTTTTTCTATTTGTATGTAGGTACTTGCAGACTTTTCTTTTATCTTTTGTTCCTTATATTTCAGTTTTGATCTTCTTTCACAAGAGTATCTTTCATTGGAGTGCAGGTTATAACAATTGAAGGTTTTTTGCTGAAAGTTCGTTTACTCTTCTGTTGAACATTAAAAATATTTTCAAGTAAAATTGATTTACTTAAGATATATTGTTAATTATTTATATTAAAGTAACCCCTCACGTTAATTAAAATAATTGAAAATATTTAGCCTTATTTTAACCTTAGCTGGTCTTTGCTGCACGTCTTATGTTAATAATATTTGCAAATCAGTGCTCACTGCTCTTTGCATAGTACTGGGATTTTAAAGTGATGATGTTGCTGTATCTTCAAACTGTTCACCAAATTTATTTGAATCCATTGGCCAAATCTCAATCGTTAGCTGCTATCTCTATATTTCTGTTACGATCAAAAGCCTTCGTAAAGAGTTCTACATCTGCATACTGTGTAATTTTTTGGCCAATAACTGAAGTATTATACTGTCTTAATGGGTCCAAAATATGTTAGGTATTGTGATTGTATACAATGTGATGTTATGTAGTCATTTTCTCATAACGTCAGGGCATCTGAAAGAGATATATTAAGAAAGTAAACATATTTATAACACGGTTTAGGAGTCTGTTAAAACAATATTTTAGATAGGTACAAAGGAAACAAAATTCACCGCAGTTAACTGTTAGAAACAAATATTTTAAGTAAGAGTTAAAACTATGTAGGGTAATTGCGGACGATCGAGATTACCCCATATAAGTCATCCGCCATTGGCCGACACAAAGAAATACGCAAAACTAAATTTTTATTTGAGGTTAGAATGGAGTGATGCAAGCGCCGAGTACTTTAAAACCTTGTCTAATTACACGTTAAAATACCTAAAAGATACCAGATTACTGAGTCATAAATGGCATAATATACAACAACTTTTCTACTGCACTCAAATTAAATGAAATTGTTGAAAAAAACTCAACCTTACATACCTTACAAAGTGTGCGCAGCCTCACTGCGCCACTCACAGTCTTGCACTATGTTCGAACTCGACTCTCGATTGAGATATTGATTATAACTGTTATTCTTTTCTAACACACCTAAACTGACGTGTCCGGCATTACCCGCCGTCCGTGATTACCCCACTCTCCCCATTGTAGACGGCAAAGAATCGACCAAACACTCCCTTGAACCCATCACTAATCAATCGAAGAGTGGGTCACGTCACTAATATCTCTCTTGTCAATAGCATTGCAATAGTCATATTGTAACACTGAGATTTAATCTATTAATAAATGTTATATAAAGTTTAAAATAAAAAAAACATTCGATAGTATGTAGCTAGGTAAGTAAGAGGAACTTTTAGCATAACTTTGCACATATTAACCGTTGAACAGTAAAGGTTTACTATTCTACAGGTAAAACGTACAAGTCAAAGACCGATATTAGAAAGTTCCACCTTCGCATGTATATACATATGTACATACATAATTGCGAGAGCATCATAATGATCATGATAAACATCGCTTTCCATCAAACGGTGTAAACAACAAGGTCAGCAGACTCGCGCGAGAATAAATAAAGGCAGGCCATTTAAAGATATCCAAATATGATGGCCAAAAGGTAAATTTAAAAACTTACTTACACATACTTAATTTAAGCATAATGTATCTACAGGAAAATGAATTCGTAGAACTATTAATGAATATTCTAATCTCTCGATAATCATAATAAAAAATAATAAAATTCAGCATTTGTTAATTTAAACACATATTTAAGATGTTTCAATTATTTAATAATGATGACTAGGAATAACATTTAACATCAACTAAAATCAATACACTAGATTTATAGGTGTTACCTATGTGATATCACTAAAATTAAGACCAGTACACAATCCGTTCAACCTATATTTCAGTAGGAAATAAATTGTGATTTGCAAACAGGTTTTTTTATTTTCATTACTTTATTATAAGAGTTCGAAAAGAAGCTAAATAAACCAAATTTAAAAGAGTATTATAGTTAGATAGATTTTGTATTAGGTAAACGAGAAAAATATTTTTATTTGACAATTTGATTAGTTAGTGAGTGATAGTGATAGCGTATAGAAATGTGAAAACAAGGCAAGTTAAATTTTGAATTATTGGAAAGTAATGCCGCTCTGCAAACATACTTTTAACTAGATCTCGTAATTGATTTTAATTGGTTTGCACTGGCTCATCAAATCGCATTTTGTATTAAATGTGTCAAGAAACTAGCATCGATACGAGTTTTGTTTGTTTTAATGCTGTGCACACGCACGGATTCATTTTAAAATACTTCCGGCATTCTAATCAAACATTTATTTATTTAATACAAATCCACACCACATCTATAAATCTACCTTCTACAAACAGTCAATAAACCAGTATATTACGTGCCACTACTGCCACTGATTCGTGGGAACCTATGCCTGGGTTCCCACGAATCATGGCTATGGGGTATCGGGCCGTAACCCATCACATGGGCTCAATGCGGACTGATGGGTATTGATCTCATAGAAATTAAGTGAGAAAATACTATGCCATTTACGTTACTTTCACTGGAAAGTTAACTCCCCTGATAAAGACACCTTGACCTATTGCAGTCCACTGCTTGCCAGCGACGTACACTGAGATTACGAGTAAGGAATGCAAAGAGAGTGCAACACTAATCGCGAAAACAATAAATAATTTACATTATTGTCAAATTGAGTGCCGTTGATGATAGCATATCGCCTATAGTTTCAAATCCGTAGAGAAAAATGGGCGAATAAGTGGGAAACATTTAATACGTACTCCACCAATGAACTTTCATAAGCCGTCAGTCCATTGGGCTGGAGAGCGTCATTCCTACGCTTGCCAAAATGCGGTCTACACTCCAGAACTCGTCTACTCCATCGGTTATCGGTTCTACAACATATATGAAAGCTCCACTGCCAGTACTGCCACTTCAACTTGCTGATCAGCGAACTATATTGGTAACATTAGTTCTCTCCCGAATGGTATCATTCCTAACACAAACTCCGAGCAAAGCTCGCTCCATTGCCCGTTAATGTGACTAAAGACACGTTTCGAAATAACCTCTTATGTACCAAAGTCCCTCATAAAGTACACGATAGACCTAATTTACAGCAATGATGCAAGTTTCCTCAATGTTTATATCCCAAACCGAGCTATATTTAGAGCATGAATAGGGCAGGCCCACGGTCGCGTCCTAGTTCGCGTACTATGAAAACCACTGGGGTCATGAAAAATAAATAAATAAACATCCCGAGACCGCCAACAATACTTAATAACCGCCAGGATTCCAGACACAATAGAACATCAATCGTTTTTGTTGGATATATCTGTCGGTGGCTCAGTGATGGTGACTGTTGCCTTCAGGTCGGGAGGGCGCAGGTTCAAATCTCGTGACTTACCAATGTATTTTCTAATTTTCGAAATTATATGTACGTTATCCGACGCTCTTACGGTGAAGGAAAACATCGTGTGGAAACCTGTGCACGCCTGCGAAGCGATCAAAGGTTGTGCATAAAGTTAGCTAATCCGCACGGGGCCCACGTGGACGACTAAGGCACTATACACCCTTTACGGGTAGGCTCGTGCCCTTCGGTAAAGACGTATATGAGCTGATGATTTACATCCGTCAGCGGCGGAGCGTTAATCTAGGGTTTAAATGCCCTGCTTTATCTCGGGTTTAATTTATCCAATCACTTTTTCATTGCATCAACGAAAAATGAACGTCATTGTAACCGACATTCCATTGATAAGTGATAAAATACGTGACTCAGAAGGAAGTATGTAATATTACTGAGTTAACTCCTTGTACTCGTATCACATGGAATATAATTGTATTAATTCACTTATACAAAATAAACATGCAATAATTTCGATTTTAAATAAGTTAAAGCATAATCATCAGGCGAACTTATGGTTTGAAACCCAAACACAGAGCTCTATAAATCCGGGTTTTAATCAATACATGTAAAAAGAAATAGGTAAAGCATACATGCATTTTTTTTATCGAACAGGAGGCAAACGAGCACACGGTTCACCTGATGGTAAGTGATATAATATAATTTAATTTATATCCAAAACAAAAAACTATAATAAAACTTAGTTTAAGCTAGATAATAAATTAAATGAATCAAATAACCAAACTTAACGGCTCACCAGTCCAGCTGCGAGCGCAGACGTTGGTTTTTTGTTTTAGGGCTAATAAGTGCCATTAGCCCTAAAACAAAAAACCAACGTAACTTCGGCTTTTAAGATGCTCTAGCTTTCTAACTCTCTAGGGTTACTCGTAAATCTAGATAGTTAAGGGAGTTTCTTCTTTGTCAGAGGCTAAAGATACGAAAGAGCTCTTATGCCTGTACAGTCAAACAAGGCATCGTCTTCAAATTTGGCGCAGTAGGAGAGCAATAAAGAGTCAAAGTGAGTCTGGGATAGTATAGTCTTTGTCATTTGGATATAAGGATTGTTTTAAGACGCAAACAATTATCGATCTGCAGTATGCACTTCACTTCATAACCTTGAGATTTCGAATGTGTCGAGATAAATTTTACAAAACAAATATAACGCAATCCTAAAACAACATGTCACACAAAATATTATTATGAACTCGCTGATTACACTATTGTTTAAAATGTTTATAAACTATAAATACATACAATACTCGAAGAATATATTGTATTTTCTATACTAGAAGAATATTTACTATCAATAGTATATCTATTGATAGTAAATTTTCTTCGGTCAACGTAGTGACCAAACGAAAGTATAGTATTTTTAACAATGTCGCCTCTTAACCCTCTTTTTTTTCAAAATTTATTGGGTTTTAACTATATTGTAAATCAGTAAGGTTCAAATTATGGTGGAAATATATTTTCCACTGCCTGGAAAAGCGTTAATTTAGAAGAAATACCTATATGAAGAAGAAATTTCTACACCATCTACAGTAGAAGGGAGCCATACCTACGGGGGGCATACAGGCCGTATATATTTTTTTAATTTTATGATGTGAGCTTTTTCTTTGATCTGATAACTAGCCTGCTCTTTACAGATGTAAAGATGTGTTGAAGGAAATAGGAAATCAATAACTAAGAAACTAGACTATTCCGTCAACACTGTCCTGCGTACCTAACTCGACTTTAAAAAATAAAAAAATTTGTTTTGATGTAAATTATATGTATGTATGTTCGAAATACAAAAGAGATTCAAACCATACATAGTTTCGCATCAATAGTACTTAGGTACTGCTATTGTCTTTAAATAGATCTATCGATATCATGATAATATAGTCATATCTCAAGACCGACCGTTTACAGTCAAAACTGTTGACAATTTTGCAACGCTGCTAAGTACCTTTTCACAAGTTGAAACTGAAAAGGATTAATATATCCAAAACAAGCTTTACTTTATCTATGCCACTTTGATAGGCAGATCGTATCTGAATAATTCGGTGTACCTGTTCAAATAATATATTGCATCACTGATCTATTGTTACAGCTTTATCTGATACTTGAGATATACTAGTTCAACACTACCTAGACTATGTAGGTACATGTCAATAACTATAGTAATTATTTTAATAAGTTACACTCAGAGATTTCCCAATACAGGAGATGGGGCAAGCCGCGTTTTTAAGTGCGACAAATGTAAGCTCAACGAGCATACACTGGCTGCCAGTTTACGCTCTGTGAGACGAGTCAAGACGCACAGAATATTAGAAGAAATTACCTTTTTGCCCAAAATGCCATCCTGTGCAATTGTAACATCCATCATGCAATGAATCAGTAAATTACCAAGAAATAATAATTTCACAGGTAACAACCAAAAGAAATTGCGACACTGGGACTGCCTATACTGGCGGCTTGTCCAGTCTAATTGTATATTCGGATGTCTGTCGTTACACTACTTACGTAGAAAGGCATAACTATTTCTGGTATTTCCTTTTTTTACCAAAACCGTTTAGCTTTGGACAAAGCCTTGTCTGATATAAATCAACGAATCATCGTTGACATCAGACATCAGGTAGAACGCAGAACGTTTTGCCTGACGTTTGAAAATATAAAACTATTCGCTTATGATTTGAAATATAGTTTGTATAATATTTTTATAAAATATAAGTGTACAGGACGGTCAGATAAGTGATAGGCCTAACCATGACAGAGTGGCATTAAAGGAGACCAACAATCGATAGACAGTTATTATACTCCACCAACGCCGCACGCCGTCACCCGAGACAACAGATGTTAGATCTCTTAAACCCGGTAATTTCACTAGCTACAGTGCCTCATCCCGCACACGAAGTGCATAACACTCCTGTTTCACGGGACGATATCTGGCACTGCGGTGGACCTAGATGACTCAGTATCGAGTCTACCACCTAGTGGTAATGAAAATGCAACATATCCTTAAGACTTCAAACAGCATGCGTCCATACTACTCAAAATATTGTAGTATAGAAAACGAAACCTAAGCTCAAATTACCGACCACTAACCGCAAAACCCTACTCTATAGTATAATATACATATGATCTAACCTACAGAATTTTCATGTATTAAATTTGATATTTATCGGTCAGTATTTGGTTTTAAACGTGCAAGTTATTTCGCAAGTGAGAATAACTTTTATCTAATACACATTTACCTTTATAGAATTTGTAAAATGTCTCATACACAAATGATAATATTCCCTTTATAGAATTTATATAAAATGTAATATGCCTCTTAAACAAAATGATTATGTTGTACCTTTAAAAAATTGTAAGTGTTATAAGGTGTAAGAGAAGAAATATTTTTTTAAAACATATATAATTCAAAATCACACACACAATCTCAGAAATCTACCAATATTCATTTTGTTTTGTTCTCTATTGGTAATAATTGACTGATAACAATACATTGACATTTACCTGGATAGAGATCAAACCCACCGCCAATGGTCGATACTCACTCACTACCTATCTACCTTATAGAAAACAATATTTTTTTATGTTATAAGTGTACAGGATGGTCAGGACTTTCACCTGATGGTAAGGTATCGCCAGACCATGACAGAGCGGCATAAAAGGATACCAACAACTAATGGACAGTTATTATTCTCCATCAATGCCGCACTGCGCCCGACACCCGAGACAACATATTTTAGGTCTCTTATACCCGGTAATTTCACTAGCTACAGTGCCCTCATCCCGAAACACAAAAGTGCATAACACTCCTGTTTCACGGATGATGATATGCACTGGGTGGTACCTACCTAGACGACTCAGTATCGAGTCTACCACTTAGTTGTAAATGCTAAATACCTAAATTTGAATTGATACAAATGACTTAACCTTCAACTTACTGTTATAATTTATTATTCATACTTATTAGGTAATAATTAGGTAAGTACTTATAAAGAGTACCAACAATATTTTCATTTAAAATTTATTTTTTTAAAGTCCAGGTTTAAACAAATACAAACAAAAAGGCCGGCGACTAAATCATACACTTTTCGGTTATAGGCGTAATATTCATTTTATAACATTGTTCATCTAAAAAATAATAGGGCAAACTAAGTGTGTTATCTACCTGACTTAACTGCTTATAGTACAATCAAGGCAATCAACTTACCACTGCTATCACTATCTTGTCAATTTCCAATAACGATGACATAATAATAACAAAACATAATATAGGCGCACGCGCAACATTTGCAAACCACTTTAAATTAATGAAAAGTAGGTCTACTGACCGACTCCAAATACGACAACACAAACGAAACGTTATAAGGCAACGAACTTGTTATCATTAAAATATATTTGTAATTTTAGAAAGCCTTCTAGTTTTTCGTAAATTTGACATAATAAATACCAAATTCATAAAAAAAAATATTTATATTATCTTATCCGTAGATTATGGTCATCAAATATTAATTTTACATAATAAGTAAATCAATGCATGCTTAACATTGTCAATTGACATAAATGTAAATGCTAAATATTTTTTTAATTGATAACAAACGCCTTTAAACTTGAACTTTTACAAAGTAGTACTTAAACAGTTTTTTTTTATTTTATACCACTGTTAAAGTTTTATGTGTTAAAATAAATTAAGAACCAAGCCACATACTTAGGTACATAAATAATGCAATGTCGATATTTTATCTTTCAAACAATCAGTGTTTTACAAGAAAGATTAAGATTAGAGTACAGACGCAAATAGCTTTTGCACATAATCTTGATTATTTAGTTCTTTTAGTTGTTCAAGGCATTTTTTATTTTTATTATAGTAAACATGCAATTTTGTATGAAGCTAATTAGAGTATTTTCCCAAACTTTTAAGGTTAATTTTCTGAAACTTATTGAAACCTATAAAATAATGGTATTTTTTTTAATTCATTATATTTGGAAACAAAAAAAAAACAACTACTCACATAAATTAAAAACAAGTAAAACAACAGCAAATCCACTCAGCCACAACACCTTACGCGTAAAAAGTATAAAAGCGCAACTGTAAACTTGGGAAAAAATTGCAAACGCGATCGATGGTATCGTGCGGCGAACGCGTCCGCTCGCTTGGGGCGCGGCAGTACAACAAGCTACGCTGCGCAGGCGCTGCGTGTAAAACATCTATGCCAATATGCCATGCCGTGCGTCAACTCCGATGAAGCCGTCAATAAACCAACATACAAGTCAGGCGATTATTTCTGAGTAGTTATTCCCCGTGATTTAACCCGCGTTATTAGATATCCTCCCGCAGTTAAACATAACCTTAAAAAGCGCGCAGCACGCGCGACGTGCGTCGCATGGTACTACATTAGTTTAATTTTAAAAATAAAAGGATTTCCTTTAATAAAAGTAGCCTACGCTTTTCCTTATAACATAAGCTACCTGTCACAAAAAGTCCCGTCCAAATCCATCCAGCCGTTTTAGAGATTATCCGGAACAAACAGACAGACAAAAATTTTATAAATTGTGTTTCGGCGTATTTACCGTATATATACTTATATGCGTAAAGAAAAAAAAGGTTATTTCAATATTAGCAACATACACTCCAATTCTATTTATATGTTAAAGATGAGTGCAGAGACCAATACGTTTTGTCACGCAAATTAAATATTTGAAAAATATATCATCCTCATCTTCTCTCTTTTCAAACCATCGCTGTACGCTTCTGGGCATAGGTCTTCTCCATTTTGAACCAGAGTCCTCCGCTTCCCCAATCAGCCTCCACAGTCAGTAATTCGGGCCTACGCTACGCTTGCAAAGACGCAGATCTACGCTACGCTTGCAAAGACGCGGTCTCAACGCATTTTAAATATTTGAAAAATATATCATCCTCATCTTCTCTCTTTTCAAACCATCGCTGTACGCTTCTGGGCATAGGTCTTCTCCATTTTGAACCAGAGTCCTCCGCTTCTCCAATCAGCCTCCACAGTCAGTAATTCGGGCCTACGCTACGCTTGCCAAAGACGCAGATCTGCGCTACGCTTGCAAAGACGCGGTCTTAACCTCAACGGCCTGCCACTTATATCTCCACTGCTATTCATTTTGCAGACCCGGCGAGTATATTTTGCTATCAGTATTACAGCCTAAAGTCCACTGCCGAAGAAAAGTTCCAATAGAAAGAGATTATCATTATTTCTACGGCCAATTCTAAATTATACATTCCAATCGAGGGACACGAGCCTACCAGAAAAGGTATATATATAGCCTGAATCGTCCACGCGGGTCCAATGCGGATTGGTCGACTACACGCACAACCGGCACAACCTTTGGATTGGTATCCTCACGATGTTTACTTTCACCGTCAGAGCATCGGATAACCGTACATTTAATTTCGAAAATTGGAAAAATAAACTAATTTTATATCTCAAAGTATTTAAATTTATTAAGCTATACTCAGTCGCTCGCTACTTTTTTTATTGACAAATCACATAACCACAACTTTCAACGACGCACGTGCCACATTCAGTAAATACCACACATCAATTAGATGACCTGCAGATCACATGCGACCTTCGGAAACCAGTTTGAACCGAACCATTATTTGTATCGCCATTATTTCGTGCCTTCTAAAAGGGTCAGTCACCTACCTCGTCATTGTTATATACAAGCACGTGTTAAATAACACTGATTTTATCTGATGAATATACATGGTATAGTACGTATTGTTGAGTAAGGTTGCATGCGTTCGGACAAAGCCGGTATGTCCGGCTTTTATTTCCTTCATAGATTAAATGAACGTTACCCTGCGGCTTATCCGGCTTTTAAAATATCGAATGTTTTTTTACATGTTTATAACAATGCTACATGTATGGCGATTGGCGACCAATCATATATTATTTTATACCTAAATAAAATAGAATTTATATTTGCCATTGATACTCTAAGAATAGAAGAACTTAGTAAGCATGATTTTTTAAATTATGATTTCATATGCAAACATCATTCTCAAAATTACAAGGGCTTGTTAGGGTAGCTGGTAGCGCTTTAGGTTGGATCAAATACATTATCTAAGAGTCCCTTGGCAGTTCCTACTTCAGAAGGTACGTTAAGCCATTGGTACTTTCTTATGTAGTCATTAAAAGCCGCCAATCCACCATTTTTCAAAACAACATACTCGTATCGTACACAATAATATAGAACGTATACCTAGACTAAGACCATCGACGAAAAAAAATCAGTGCGATTAGAAAATCGCGAAATATTTTTTATCGACCTAACTCGTAGTCCCTATTATGAAGTGTTCACCGCCTGTATATTAGAAACCCAAACAATAAAATCGTAGTTATGTACGTAAAATATCAAATTATTCGTCACCTGGTAACTAATTGGCTTACTAAATGCTACACATAGAGAAACTATGGTTATGTCAACTTGAGTATGTTCCAATGTGATTTTCCATTGGTGCTCAGTCCTGAATTTGCTGACTTTACCGCAATTAATCATGGCATCAGTTAATCATGACTTGAAATAAAACATAGGTGTGTTTATATGAATGTTATGAAATATTATGTATCAATCAACCAGGCTATAAAGTACCGCGGCAAGACACTGTCACTATCAGCTCATTATACGTCCCCACCGAGGGGCACGAGCCTACCCGTATAGGGTGATTAGGCCTTAGTCATCCACGCGGGCCGAGTGCGGATTGGCCAACTTCACACACAACCTTTGAATCTCTTCGCAGGAGTGCGCAGGTTTCCTCGTGATGTTTTTCTGTGTTTTACTTTAGCGTTAGTTCAGAGCTTCGGAGATACATTAATAATTTCAAAAAATCGAAAAGACATTCGTACGTGGCGGGACTTAAACCTGCACCCTCCAAATCGGAAGGACACATGTCTTCCTACACAGCATCTCATTTGACCGTTCCACCCGAACCCAATGCAGAATAGAGGATGCTAACAACTATTATTTTAGAAAAGTAGCCGTGACCGACTTCTTACCATGTTTGCCGAAAAAATAAAGGGCTAGAGGTAGTATTTTTCGGTCACCCATCCAATAATAAATCATGCAATAGTTCCTTAACTTGTCATCGCCAGCCAAACGCGCAAGGCGCTGCTCCATATACTCGTACTACTGGAGATTATAAAATGTCTATATTATGGACATCTTCTAGCATCACCATCAGCATATAACAGCCCACTGCAGGGCACAGGCCTACCCAGCAGCTTATCGTTGGGAGTATTCAGGCGTAACCCACCACGCAGACCCAAAGTGGATGGTAAGTGTTAACAACTACCATCCTAGATTAAAGCCGCGACCGACGTGCCCTCCGAAACACTGAACCATCTTTCTTTTCGGACAATCAGGTGATTCAGCCTGCAATGTCCTAACCAAACTAGGAAAAATCGCACAAAGTGTCATTTCCCCGTGGGATTCAAACCCCCGACTTTCAGATCACTAGGTTACGCAGTGGACCTCTTTAGGCGACTTAATATAATGTATAACTTAAAACAGTATTACATAAAAAAATCGGTCATGAAATGATTGAAAAGCGAGAACAATTTTCATATAGTTATGAAATAAACGAATTTCATAGTTTGTGACATCATACTTCCGTAAGTTTACTGTAATGACGATGACAGGACAATTCTGTACAAAATATAATCATCACTGTACATACCAGTTCATACCTAAAATGATGACTTGCACAATTCATTGAAAGCATATAATAGAAATTATTGAATCAATGGGTACCTTTATGATTCGTTCAATTGCAATAACGACTACTTTTTCATTATGATATCAATATTCACTGAATGACAATGATTTTCTTTAGTCACAACTGTAAACGTTATTTATAATATATTTTTCTATGTTACCAAGTCGCACCTTTCATACTATAGGGGCACATCTCAAAAAATAGCATCTTTGAGTTTTACTTATAAACGGACCCAAAATCAACATATCTGCATGACACTCTTCATAGAAAGAATCAGAACGTGTATTGCACGTTCTGCTTCTGCAAAATTCAAGCCGTGAAAACTTAGTTTATTTTTCATATTTCCGAGTAAAGTGGCAATTTATTAAAATGCTGGTATAAACTAAATATGCGATAAGTAATTCATAACTAACGGACATACTCTTATAATATTCTATTATTTTGCAATGAATGTTTTAATTTATTTATGACTTATTTTGTGAGAACAGAAGCGCTCAAGAATTTTCAAATGCGTTTTCCCAACAATCATGTTTTTCGAATTGTGCCCCTATAATATGAAAGGTGCGAAGTGTACAGGACGGTGAAGACGCTCACCTGATGGTAAGTGAGTTTCCGCCATGACAGAGCGGTATTGATGGAGACCAACAACTGATGGTCAGTTATTATTCTCCATCGACGCCGCACTGCGCCCGACACCCGAGACAACAGATGTTAGGACTCTTATACCCAGTAATTTTACTATATATAAGTGTGAACAGGACATTTTTAACGGTTCGATTCAAATGCTCGTGTTGATTTCATGATTCTACCTCATAAACCAATAGCCATTATCATTGTATGTTATGTATGTTATTTAACGCTCTTTCGGTGAAGAAAAACATCGTAAAGAAACCAGCGAAGAGATTCAAAGGTTGTGCGTGAAGTCAGCCAATCCGCACTGAGCTCGCGTGGACGACTAAGGCCTCTATACACCCGTTACGAGTAGGCTCGTGCAACTCTGACGTTGAATGCGATGATGATGATTAGACGTTTAATACAATTGCATAGTAAATACAGTCACAAAATCCAATACTAACTGAGTGTTGTTGTAACATAGAATACAATAATAGTACAATAGCTAAGTATGACGTAAAAAATGTGATATTTCACTTTTGTATGCAAAATCATAATACACGCAATATGTGTAAGACATTGCGCATACAATGTACAGTAACTAATAGAAAAGTATTAACATATATTACTTTGTTTACCTGAGGGTAAAAGGTCGCCTATACCTAAGAGGTTCTTCAAACTCAATAAATGATAATTTCCCTATTTCTGCCGCTATTACACTGAATGCTTTCAGTAAAGTCGTGCCAAAAGCGTGTCAGAATGATCAAGACAGTGCAATTATTGGATATGTTACAGGTAATGCTAGAAGGTGGAGTAAACCTAGGTTTACCCGGATTGACTTAGTATTAGCCAAGCTTCTTGGGTAAAGTCCCAATATTAAGTAAATTATATTTTAATTCGGAGTTTGCCCAATCTTACCTAGGTGTACCCAACTCTGACTGGAAAATGTCAGGTGTTGCGTAATTTGTACGAACTTCAAACCTTCTAACCAAGCCTTTCATTGGTAAACTCCGAATTAAAATATATTTTACTTAATATTCGGACTTTACCCAAGAAGCTTGGCTAATACTAAGTCAATTCGGGTAAACCTAGGTTTACTCCACCTTCTAACATTACCCGTAACAGATACATCAATACGTCGCAAAATTAGCAAGTGCACTGTGGTATTCTTTTATCGAGTTTATATTAAAGAAAGCGATAGCTACGATCAAGTAAGAATATCTACTTGATTGCTAGCTTAAAAAAAAGTTTTTTCATGAATTTACGAAGAAAGGCTCCTTCGTTACACACAAAATGTTATACAATGTGCCTAAGGAGAGGAGAGGAGAAGAATCGGTCACAACTAAACACTTAACGAAAACAAACATATAAATAACACGTTGACACCAATTTTATCTAGGCAAAACAATGCGCCCAACACATAGCAGCTTTGATTCGTATCAAAATAACTTCACTTACCGACATAAAGCTGAGTGGGCACCTATCGGTGTCCTTACTGTAATTTAGATTTTAGGTTTGTTCTATGTATAACTTTGTATGCGTTTGGCACTGAATAAATGATTTCATTATTACTTTTATTGTATTCTAACGCGGAACTTCAAGTACCCGAACCCGGCGAACCCTTTACGTATCTTTAAGGGCCATAATGGCCACTGATCACTGTCCAATAATTTATTGGACAGTGATCTATAGCTGATGACTGATGGCTGATGGTGTTTCTATCTTTGTTATACCATAACGTGGGTTGTGTACATGTTCACACGGTAAGTACTCATATCTATTGGTTACGTCTTAACCATTAGGGTATTGACTAATGCAGGATGCTATACAGTGTATCACGTAACGTCAAATTCAAACGATGTTTCCTAGAAAGCCATAGTTGTGAATAGGAAACAATTATCTGTGCAAACGCATATTTAGCATAATTAATACTTGCAGTATATTTCCATGTGCCACAAGAAGAGTATTTTAAATGAAACTCTAGTAATGTCAAGGTAATTTTTACTGAAGCAGTCAACATTCAACATTACTGACACATTTTAGCCCTCCGCAGCTCCGACTCGATGGGCTGATTTGCGAAAGGTCGCTAGTGGAGGGGGATGAGAAAAGCTAAGGACCGGGATATTTAGCTCAGTATAGAAGAGACCTAAGTCCAGCAGTTAACTGCGTTAGGTTAAGATGGTTCAACATTAAAATCGGTTACCTGTAATCAGCTATTCTTACTTACTTTATTATTTCACTTTTGTCTATTTTAAACCACCAACCAATCAACATTGGGTCCGTATTTCATATATGGCTCAATCTCCTCATAGCTATGCTGCCAAGGCCTGTGCCTTGCATCATCATCAGCTAGTAGGTACGAGCCTACCCGTAAAGAGTGTTTTGTACAGGCCTTAGTCGTAGACGCGGGACCAGTGCGAATTGGCCGACTTCACGCACAACCTTTGCATCTCTTCGCAGGCGTGCGCAGGTTTCCTCACGATATTTTGCTTCACCGTAATAGTGTCGGATAAACGTACAAATAATTTTGAGAATTCGAAGTCACATTGGTACATGGCGGGATTTGAGCCTGCGCCCTCCCGGTAGGAAGGCAACAGTCCACACCATTGAGCCATCGACGCTCCGTGCCTTGTAGTGGGACGTTAAAAGCTGATGATCATGATGATAAACCCCACATTAAACTTTCGTTATTCTTTAAGCAGCCTCAATGAGCACATTTTTTATTATAACAATAACAAGTATTTATCGGAGTCAAAATATAATATGACAATCCAATGATTGATGACAACCAAATGATCGATCGCTATTGGGTATCACAGGGCTGGCATCCGTCCGAATTTGTAAAAACTTTTAAAATTAAAAGTTTTATTGGGACGAACTTATTATCCTCTTTTTTATGTTACCAACTGTAGAAAGGACAAGGGCGGCCAAGACCTGATGGAAAGTGATTAGCCAGACCATGACAGAGCTGCCTTGATGGAGACCAACAACTTATAGACAGTGATTTTTCTCCATCAATGCCGCACATAAGAGGCAACAGATGTTAGGTCTAACCCTAATCCCGAAACACAGAAATGCAGAACACTTCTATTTTACGGGTTTGCAGTACTTGCAAAATCCGGGATTTTGCCATGTTGACGACCCATGTTTTATAATGGTTCAGAAGTGGGCTCCTAAACCAAAGGATCCTGTTCAACCCCCGGACAGTACAAACATTTGTGTGCCGCTAAAAGTTAGTACTGATCTGATAATATATACATTAGATGTACGTGTATTGTATTTACAAAAAAAGTATTACTTATAAGTACGACTTCGTTATCAGTTATTAAGCACCCATAGTACAAGTTTCTTACTTAAATTGGAGCTAGATGGGGCAGTGAGAATGTCAGTGCATAATATATTTAGGTGATGGCAACCCTATGTGCGTGATACTGGATAAGAGATTGCATCTAAAAAGTACATACTCGTATGCAAAAAATCATGTACTCAAAGAATGACTAACACGTGCGATGATAAATGCAAAATAGATAACGCAATTTGTTTACTCTTGACTATTTGTAGATGGTCAAAAACTCTCTGGGGATAAGTGCACCCACAAAAATACATTTTTCGGGCAGATATCTACTATATAAAAATAAGCCGGGTTTTCCTTCCTGACGCTATAACTCCAGAACACACGAACCGATTTCCACGGTTTAGCATTCGTTGGAAAGGTCTCGGGATCCGTGACGTTTATAGCAAATAAAATTCAGGAAAAATTTCAACAGAAAAGCGGGAAAATCTTTTTCCACATACAGCGACATCTCTGATACATAGCATGTTCTACAAACCAATATTTTAAGTAGATGGCATCTTTTAATCACCAAACGAAATGTTACCGAAAACGAAGCCATCTGGTGGCAAAACGGAGTTCGCTGGGTTTGCTAGTAAGTACATATATATGTACTTAACATGATTCTTTGTACAGTATTATGTGCACGCCGGTATTGTGATTGTTTTATTATTGATATGTTTTCGTATATTATTAAAGCTGCATAAAATCTTTGTCTTTTTATTTTGGACCATTATCCATTTGATTTTGGACCATTATCTCATATATTTATGAAGATTTTCATCAGAATTTTAAAGGGTTTCTACTGAATTACTTACTGAATTAAATGGCGTAGTTTTCATTTAAACAATTATCCCCTGCTGCCATGTACTTTATATTTTTAGTACAGGTTAATAAGTAGCCTGTCACTAAAGTCAAAGGAAATAACTTTGTAAATTTTCCATTAGTTTCAAAAAGCACTAAACCTTCTTTATAGTAATCACACAATTGATAATATTGGTAATGATTGATATTATAGATGACATTGAGCTTAAGATTAACAAATTAAGTGATAGAGCTTTTATCATATACAATCATAACTCAGAGCTGGGAGCATAATTATGATCTTGTATCTAATATTCTAAAATAGAAACGTCTCTAAGGCATATCTACATTACCTATGCAATGTATTTTAGTGTATTCTAGGCTGTAGACTCAATACTGAGACGTGTAGATAGGTACCACCGCAGTGCCAGATATCGTCCCGTAAAATCAGAGTGCTATGCACCTTTGTGTTTTAGGATGAGGGCACTGTAGCTAGAGAAATTACCGGGTATAATATACCTAACATCTGTTGTCTCGGGTGACAGCCGCAGTGCAGCATTGATGGAAAATAATAACTGACTATCAGTTGTTGGTCTCCTTCAATGCCGCTCTGTTATGCTTAGGCGTATCACTTATCATCAGGTGATCGTCCTGTTCACTTCCTAACATAAAAAATATATAAAATTAACTACCGCAGGACACAGCTTGTTATGTGTAAATTAAAAGAGAATGATATGTTATCGGTTTTTATGAAAATCACAAAACACACAATTATAATGAAGCACTTACCTTTATATAAGTCTGTTACAGCTTCAAAGTACACGTAACTCCGTGTTTCACATTTGCAACTCCTCTGCCTACATCTTCATTCAATCACCGTGAAAAACCATCACCATGCCTTGTAGTCTTCTTGTTCAATATATACATTCTGAAACAAATGTAATTATGAATTAATTTCATATATAAATAAAGCAAATGCATTTGAAAATGTTTACTATCACTGTCGCCACTGATGTGCAAAAGGCCCGGCGTTCATTTTTCGAAATAACTTCTGCTGGCCATAGATGGACTTTCAGCTTCATCAGGCCCACGTGGTGGATTACGGCCCAAACTCCCATAGCTATGCTATGCGGAAAGGTTTGTGCAATGCAATTAGAAGCTGATGATGGCTAATAAAAAAGTCAAAGTAAAATTAATTCAGAAATACAATATGTTAAACATAAATAAAAAGAATAATTTCAAATTAATGTGAGTGACTCTACTCAGCGTAGTCAGAACAACCACAGGAAGTGCTGACGCTGGTCTTCTATAGACACCGTTGATGAGGTAAGAGGAGCCACTATGCCGCGTTCACGATTAATAATTATCGGGTCGTCCGCATTTATAATTATCGGGTCTCAGGGACCTTACATCTATAGTCTCGGGTGACGGGCGCAAGAAAATGTTGATGAAAAAATATGACTACTATTATTCATTTCCTAAAAACTGTA
The DNA here is from genome assembly GCA_019425675.1 of Leucinodes orbonalis. NCBI lineage: Eukaryota > Metazoa > Arthropoda > Insecta > Lepidoptera > Crambidae > Leucinodes > Leucinodes orbonalis. The sequence goes on from PQWD01011374.1 coordinate 71,387, forward strand.
TCTGTCATGGTCAGGCGTACCACTTACCACCAGGTGAGTGAGCTGACCGCCCCGTTCACTTAACGTCATTAAAAAGGACTAAGACACACAAATTATTTTCCCCGCCGGTTTAGCGTATTGCCTACGAGTTTACAAACCGGCGTAAAGTTATACCTACCTACAATAATCATATATCCGTAGCGTAACGTGTTAAATACTTCGTCACTAGGTTTTATCGGAGTTTAGCGCACCATTATCGTAATCAGAACGAATCACAATGCAAGTTCCATGACATAACAATTACGCCTGGAATGCGTAATATTTATGGACTTACATTTTTAATTCACAGTGTTAGAGTTAAAGGTGAGACGGACAATCATATTACTTAATATATAAGTCACAATTTCTCGTCCTTTTTCTGAATCAAAGATGTATTATAGGCGACTTTTGCCGCTTGCCACAATAAATAAATAAACATCCACTGACACTCATACAGAGCCACCTAGCAAGCCAAATTAAGATTGAGGCCTGTATTATGGGTACTAAACAACGGATAAACATATTATATACATTTTTTTTGTAAATACATACATACAAATTATACATAGACCCAGACCATTTCAAACAGACAATATGTTCATGCACACAAATGTTTCTAATGCCCTGGGATCGAACCCGGAACCCTCGGTGTAGTAGCCGATGTCTCACTCATTACCCACATGAGTCGTCAATATTTAGCTTCATTTTTTTATGATAAAAAAACTAACTCTACCACTAACAAAAGTGCTCAAGAAATATGTTCATTCAAACTATGCGAATCACGAATACTTAATAGAATAGTTTTCTTAAAATAATTTAGCCAAACACAAATATGTAAGTGCAATATCTATAAATCAAAGCCTGTCCATCTTTCCTTAATAACACTTAGACCGTCAAGGAGGAAGTATTTTGCGAACGGCTGTTATCCTATCATCCTATAGATTAGAGAGTTTGTATCAATTGGACAATTGTGCGCTCGTTAAAACATACTATTTACTATTCGACGCCGACTTGGTTGCATTCGGACACGACCTCCACAATGCAATTGAAAGAAAGCAATTGAAGTGGAAAATACGAATGTGAAATGTGCGCCTTCATCATCATCAAACAGCCTTATGAACAAAACCTTCCCCTAATGATTTCCATGCAAACCGCTCCTGCAGTCTTAGATAAATAATCAATAAACTAACTACACTCACAAACAACCAAAAAATATCCGAGCCGCTTGCCACTATACGTTGACTTATGACGACCCTTTTGGTGTAATGGTCGAGACGTCGGCTATACATAAGGGTTCCGGGTTCGATCCCCGGGCAGTGCAAACATTTATGTGCATGAACATGTCTGTTTGTATTAGTATGGGTGTTTTCTATGTATAATATGTATGTATTTTCAAAAGTCCAATCAAGAATGAGGTTCAGCAGCAGCTTATTAAACTAATAACACTATGGGGCACCCGTGCCCGGGTGTATAGGCCTTAATCGTCCACGCAGGCCCAGTGTGTATTAGACGACGTCACACACAACCTTTGAATCTCTTCGCAGGCGTGCGCAGGTTTCATCATGATGTTTTTCCACACCGTAAGAGCGTCGGATAACGAACGTACAATTTCAAAATTCAAAAAGACATTGGAGCTCGGCGGGATTTGAACCTGCGCCCTCCGACGCTCAAACGTAAAATAAGAATAAGGTAAGAAAGAAGATTAAGGTTATGTTGAGGCAAATAACGAATAAATTAGACTATGCTCATTAAACGTCCCCACCGAGGGGCACGAGCCTACCCGTACAGGGTGATTAGGCCTTAGTCGTCCACGCGGGCCCAGTGCGGATTGGACGACTTCACCACACAACCTTCGAATCTCTTGGCGTGCATGAAGGTTTCCTCACAATATTTTTCGAAAATACATTGGTACGTGTCGGGATTTGAACCTCAGCCCTCCCGGTAGGAAGGCGACAGTCCACACCATTGAGCCACCGACGCTCTTAAAAACACACGTGATCAATTTGCTCAAACTGTGGATGCTACATAATGCTTTTCAGCCAGCCACCTTGCAACTGCATTTTTATTAAAAATTTTTTTTGTTTATTAGATATAACCGTAATCTGATGTAGGCTTTGGATTTGCGAGTTGTCAGCACATACCTTAAGTGGCGTCCCATCGTGATCTTCGTTTCTTCTATGCTATTCATTTAAACTTATTCACGGCTATTCAACTCCAATCCTGAAACAAAATAAAACATTTATAAATAAATAATAACAATAAATATCCACTGACATTCACACAGCGCCATCTAGCCCCAAGTTAAGCGTAAAGCCTGTATTATGGGTACTAAACAACGGATAAACATACTTATATAATTATTTTTTGTAAATACATACATATTATACATAGAAAACACCCAGACTATTACAAACAGACATGTTCATGCACACAAATGTTTGTACTGCCCGGGGATCAAAACCGGAATCCTTGGTGTTGCAGCCGACCTCTCAACCACAACACCAAATGGGTTGTCAAATTTATCAACATTTGTTTCTATGAGCATGTCATGCTCACAATTTACATAATTCATATCCTCTCTTTAAACCTATCGCAGTCCACAGCTGGACAAAGGTCTCCCCCATTTTGCGCCAGATATCCCAGTGTACTTATCCCGATATAAATGTATAGAAATCGCGATAAATTAATTACTAGAAACATCTGTTACCTATTCCTATAAAAAGAGAGATCACTTACTAAGCGGAATGACCAAGGTCTAGAAGAAATTTTCCCACGGTAACTGTTTTGAGTCTCGCTTTTAAGTTCTTACTGAATGTCAATGATCTTTACTTGTTATGATATAGCTAGCAGCAATAGGAAAAACTAACTTTACTAGCTGATAATTATTATTTAATTTATGGGGTCTGTTTTTAAATTTGTGGACCCTACATCCTCATCAGGTTGTTCTATGTCCTAGTATTGTCTTAAGTTTTCACTATATGCAGATTACAGTCAGTGATATCATTTCATAAAATGTGTCTGGGTTTGATTCATAAATACTTTTAGGATTAATTCAAAATCATTAGGAATAAATAATCGAAATAGTGATCTATATATGTATGTATATAAATACGATTGGAGTGCCTATTTATAATATTCAAATTCAAATTGTTTATTTTCAGACAACATAGTCCATAAAATGCAAACAATAAAAGAAACATTCAATATCATAAAGTTAACCAAACATACAAAGAAAAAAAAAAACATAATTAGAAATACTCAAATAACTTTCATTTAAAAAATAAAAATTACGATAAACTATATCAACAAATTAAAAAAAAAATTAAATACATTTGCAATTAATAATAATACACACAAATAAAATAAAATAAAAAAATATGATCGAATAATTAAAAATTTAAAACCAATAGAAACATAAAATATTGAAATAACCTTTTTTTACTTCATGTATATGAATGTATATATAGAGCATACACCACAATAACATTTTTAAATTTTTTGTTTGTCTGTCTGTCCCTCCTTCTATCTGCTTGTTCCGGGTAATCTCTGAAATTTCGGGACTGATGTAATAAGGTAATTTTACCCCCCAAAGGGGGGTTCTTTTAATTATTTTATTTAGTTATTATATTTTTTTATATTTTAGTTATAATATTTAATTTTTTAAGGTTTTTAGTTGTTAGTATTGATTAATATTTCGAATGTCAAGTGTAATTTGATGATATTATTAAAGGAATACCTATATTATAAGGTAAATCTAAGGACTTCTTTTATTTAAGAAAAAACTCTTTATTTGAGGATAATAAATCAATGTTGTACCGCGCGGCGCATAGTTCACGTCGCACGGGCTGCGCGTCTTACTAAACGATTTCAATAGTTAGTTGACACCCAGGATAAACACATATGTTTGTCTTTGACAACTCATTTTGTGTTGCGATTGAGATGTCGGCTGCCAGACCAAGGGTTCCAGGTTCGATCCCCGGGCAATACAAACATTTGTGTGCATGAACATGTCTGTTTGTAATGGTCTGGGTGTTTTCTATGTATAATAAGTATGTATTTACAAAAAATAAATGTATATAAGTATGTTTATCAGTTGTTTAGTAACCATAATACAGGCGTCACGCTTAACTTGTTCTAGATGGACGCTGTGTGAATGTCAGTGGATATTTATTTTATTTTTTATAGGTTACGTTTTACTGCGGGAGAAACACCTCATTCCGCGGGTGATACCAAGGAAAACAGCTAGTGGCGCTATAAATACAAAACTAGAACGCATATAGGTATACAACGTAATCCAATATGCATATTCTACAAACTACTTCTAATCGTAACGGTTGAAAGGTCAAGTATATACGAAAACCAATACAAATGTAAATTTTTAAATCAATTCAAATCAGATACAACAGTTAGCACCTACAAAACGTTATAGACGCAATACGGGAACAATGAACGGGTCGTACGATTTAAATGCATGACAATACATCATTTGCAATCACTCAGCTGATAACTTTCACTTTTGTGTTATTCATAGACTAAACCTATAATAACATTCATATGGTGGCTCCATATATATTTTTATATCCTTCATTATTATTAAAATATGTATGAAAACTACAACATGTGGATCGTTTTGTTTTTTTACATATACAATTTTTTATTATTTATTTATTATTTAAAGGAGATTTATTATTATTTATTATTTTTTCTATAAGAAAATGTCAACAAATAAACCACAATTATTTACAATTAGATGACATTACTACGTTATACTTATCGATAATTAAGACCAATTTGCACTAATTTATATAATTTCAGAGCATTATTTGAGGTTGGTTTGCCTAGGATGCTATTACATCATCCAACTTCATTTGTTATGTGTGTTTGTTTTCATAAGAAATCTGAAGTTATTTAGCGGAATATGTCTGGAACAAAGTCTGAGAGCAGTTATGATTGTTTCCTGCTCATAGAAGAGTCATAAAACCAAGGATATCTACAACCCAACAGACCGCCTCCCTGTATGCTTTCCTCACAACCAATCCCCTTGTCCTCGAGGTCCCTTTACCCTCAAGTACACCTCTTCCATTGTCATACGCCACTTGATTTTACCAACTCTTAATAATTGAAATAGGTTGGTAAACTACTAGAGTGTATACCATCCTCCACTGCCTCATTAGCCAATGCATCCACTCCTTCATTTACTACTATTACAATACGTTGGCATCTATTGCCATATAAAGTGGCTGTTTGATTTTTGTGACGACGATTGGATATGAGATTCAATGATTCATAAGCTATGGTAGTAGTCCAGTTGAGTGGGTTGAGGTAAATTAAAATATTAAATATAGTTATAACATGCTTTTCTTATCTGTAAACACAAGGGGTTTCCATATTGTAATGACTTAATAAAAGATAAAGCTTCCCAAATACCAATTCTGCATTCTATTACTCTGTATATATTTGATATCCAGCACAATTCTTGTTAATTTATAAACATTAGCCCTGAGAGTTCCAACACAATTGTGCTTCCTCTGTGAAATTGGATGGCCGTTCAATTACTTGTGACCGCATGTATGGCTTCGCATTGATGGCAATAGTGTGTGGACTATATGCCTTCGATCTAGTAGCCCGGTGGTCATCCCACCAACCAAGCGCACAATTTATTTTTTCATAATTTTTCTAATTATATAGTTATCTTTATCCATACTTATCTTCTTATGATGACACGCATCAACTATCGGTGTGGGAAAACCTATGCACACCTACAATATTATATTCATCAAGACAGGTATCGTGCAGTGTGGCTATTCTAGTGACAGGGCTCTGCCGTGCTAAATTTCATTTATCTTCTAAGTCAGCATCTTTTGGTCAGCCTATCCTCTTTCTTCT